>VMDO01031222.1:0-20339 GCA_007922755.1 Pedetes capensis
AAGTAGCCATTAACTTTAAAAATATTCCCAAACTCAAACAGGTAACAATTTCAGCCAATATCACGATATTTTACATTTCTAATAAAAATACAAAAATTTATCATCACGTCTTGAAAACACACAATAATTACATCATATTAAATAAAATTCCCCACCTTTGTATAAAGTTTAAAAGAGCTAAAGGCAAATTCTTAAAGCAGAGCATTTTTAATATCCAAGAAAAGTAAGGCAACCTAATATGGAATTTTATTCCTACAAATTGTAATTGGATTTATTAAATATCGAAAGAAATTATTTTAAAATTTACCTTTATTGGTAAGGGTTCTAGAAATAAAAATTAGAGCTGTGGTATTCTAAATGGTCTACTTTTCCTTAGAAAACAACAACAAAAACAGAGTCTATTATCAAAACTGACCTGTTCTTTCACAATCTCTGTAAAAACTGTTGGTATTTACTAAACAAAATGAGGGAAAAGTTCAAAGTAAATAACATGGTTACAGATTATAATAAAGTATATGCAAAATTATGTGACTTAATAGAGTAATAAATCATATGCTAGTGAACACTTAAGAAAATCAGACTATGATTCTTTCAATTTTTCAAATGTATTTTTTACAATTTATAATTATACAGACATGATCATTATTTGTCTGCTTAGAGAACTTCTCATTATTATTAATTTATCTTTCTTTGAAATGCAAGAGACTATAATAGCTCCTTTAACTAGGGCATCTCAAATCTGTTTCTGAGAGAAAATCTTGAGTACAGAAAAAAAGCCTGTCACTTCTTTTAAGCTTCATTTCTTCTATTTTATTGGGGGAAAAAGGCCTTTTAAAATTTGACCGATAATATAATATAATTTGAGTCCAAATTCTCTTGGAATGGTAAATATAATAAAGTGAGAACAAAATGCTCAGTGTTTATTCCATGCCAATTGTAGCCAGACTTAATTACAGTAGAGGACTGGTTTTTACAGCAATTGTAAAAATGTAAATAAAGCTTTAAAACTGACTTAGGAATTATATTTTATAAATGAAGCTTTGATTTTAATTTAAACAATTCTCTTAGGGTATGATATACATTATTCAAACTGTTCGGCTTTGGTTATGATTGAAATAGTAGTTATACTTTGGAAACCAGGGGATAGAAACACCTGTTTCTTATAAAATTACATCTCTTAATGATTACAATAATTTTAAGCACTAGATTAACTTTAAAATGTAAATACCGCAATATATGAAAGTTAAAATCATCAAGTAGAAATTCATTTAAAAGTAGTCAGTGGAAAATGGAAACAAAATGTAGCACAGCCTTACCTATTTTAGTCCAAACATCCTTACTTATAAAATATGTATCAAGTGTCCTTCATAACTTGTATTGATTTCCCCCATTTCAAATATAATATTTAATTATTAATGTTTAGAAAGTAATTGATAACTAAAAATTAAAAGCTCAGTAACAACAATCAGTATTTTGTTATATTTCTTTCAAATCACCTACCCATCTGCTTAGCTGTCTTTACCTTAACATATATAAAATTAGTATGATGCTAAGTGTGTTTTATAATTTGCTTTTTTTATTAGTATCAAAACTCATGAGACAATGAAAGTACATTTTAATTGAAAACAATCAAAATACTTTTAAATATCTGCTCTCTTTTCAAAGAGTGAAGTACATGCCAACTTTAGTCATGAGGAGAAATGTCAGTGTGATCTGTGGCAGCTGCTTGCCTCCCTGGGAAGGAAGGGGCTGGTTAGGAGTACAGTAGCTAGCAAACCCCTCAGCGCCCCACAAAGTCACTAGTGGGAAAAGAACAAAGGCCTTTCCAATGCAACTAACACAGATGTGCCCAAAGGCGAACTGTCAGAAATAGTTAAGATGACAGCTACTCACAGTTCATTATTTCCTTCTCACAGGTCACTGGGTGACAAGCTGGGTCAGCATGCTTTGTTGGCTGTCCCAGTCCTTCCCCAGCCCCTATTCAATTTAAATACTGTTAAAGGGCTTCTTTGGCTAAACTAATATAAACAAACACATTCCAGATATTTAAAGATGCTAGAATATGGAATTTACTTTACTTCGGACCAAACTTGGAATTCAATGTAGATACAGCTACTTTATTCAAACAAGAAAGAGGGAAAAATATCTTATTAAGATGTGGCTAAAGCCAACAAGAAAATATAAACTACCATGAACTTAGAAGCTTACATTTAAGAACCCATGTAGTAAGAGATTTCTTTTTTTTCAATAGGACAAAAAGAAAAAAGGATCAACAATCTGTTTTCCCAAGATTTTGAAATGTAAATTAGTGAAATGATTCTATAGGTGGGAGAGCCTAGTTTTGGGTTGTTTTAGACTGTGCATAAGGGGTGGGATGGAAGTATGTTTGTGTTTAAGGATATAATTCAAAATAATACACAAATAAAAATGGTAATAGTCTAACTCTTAAAATTCACATAAAATTTAAGCAATGGTTTAATACGGCTATCAGTATGTCAGTGTGTTATGACTAAATACAAACTAGTGGGAAAGAGAGCGGTCTAGAGATCCAGATAGGCCTGAGTTCAGATCTTAACTCCCCTGTTAGCCAGAGGTATCACTGTGTACACTATGTAATTTCTTTGAGACTGTTTCTATATCTAATTGATTATAAGAGTAACTTCATCATCAAGTTATGATGTTATAAGAATAAATATTTAGAATATCAGTAGTCATATGGTAAATACTTAACAAATGACATCTATTAGTTTTCTGTCACCGAATTTAATACACACAAAGATGAATTGAACCACTAATGCATATGTGTGACTATCTTGGGTAATCATAACAAAATTATAGTCATAGTATTAGAAAAGTTTTTTAAAATCGCTAATCAATTTAAGGGCAAGCATCTGCAAATCAGAAGGTCTAAACTGCAGATCTGTAAAGTTGGATGCCACAAGAAATCAGGGGTTCATAGTTTCCCTTAAGATTTTCTAACTTTTATTTAGTCCTCACTGAAAACTGAATATTTTACTCCACCTTTTATTTTTCCTTTTCTGATGTATTCTACCTTATTTAAAGTTTCTCTTTCTAAGATATCTAGGTAAAATAGCCTCCATTTGAAAGGCTAAATATTTAGAATAATTGCTAAAAGTATGAATGATCAATCTAAGAACAAGAGGCTAAGGATGACACTTTAGCTCAGCCAGACCTGCAATAAATTACTAGCTCAGAGGCCTTAGCCGAGTACATAGTTTTAATCTCCTTGTGCCTCCATGTCCTTACCAGAAAAACAGAGATAATTCCTCTATTTCTTCCCTCAAAAGTTATTGAGAAATAATGCACTTAAAGCACTTGAGCAGTCAGTAAACTTTACCTTTTATTATTTATGTATAATGCTATCTTTTATTTTCACATATTACCTGCAACTGCCTACCAATCTGTCTTTCCCTCAAGTTGAGCTATTGTGGTTACTGTGGTTCTTTTCTTCTTTGGCCACTTCTAAGGAAATAAATAAATTTATATCTCTCTATCATTTAATTATTTCAGCTACATATTCTTTATTCAGATTATTTACTTATCAATGTTTTCTTCAATATTCTAAAATCCTATTTTTTTTCCCAATTTCTACAACTCAGGTCACTTCATGTAATTCCTTTATTTTGTGCAGTGATTTTTTCTTAATTTAGTTGAATTAACATTAGAAAAGCAAGAGCGTATAAAGCTTGCTCTTGAAGCTACAATGATATAACACACTGATTCTCTTATATTTGGAAAGCAAATAAGACTAGCAAGACAATCTAGAGTTCAAAGTAATCAATATGCCAAATTCAGTACTACATTCTAACTTGTGCCACAATTCTTTCCAAAATGAAAGGAAAGGGATTGCTATAAGTATTTTACTCTTTATTCAAAACAACTTTGTAAAGGAGCAAAGAGAGGGAGCAAATGGAAATTGCATCTACTGAGGTAAATTGGGAGGGTAGAGGGGGAGAAAGTACACAAACTCCTGTGGCCTTAAGACAAATAAACAAGGCAAGAAAAAGTTATGGAGCCTAAAACCTAAATCCTGAGGAATTTTAATCAAAAATAGGTCTTTGAGCCATTTCTTATTAAATAAAATTCCAAGTATATTTACCAATCACTAGTGATTGAAAAACATAAATCTAAATATATTGTTGTTGTTAGGTGCCATCGAGTCGGTATCTGACTCATAGCGACCCTATGTACAACAGGTGAAACACTTTGTCAGTGCTTCTCTGCTGTTCATAGGGTTTTCAATGGCGGACTGATTTTTGGGAGTGGGTTGCCAGGTAAGTCTCCCAAGCCTACAGCACCTTGTGTTCCCAGGTGGTCTCCCATCCAAGTACTAACCAGGTCCAACCCTGCTTAGCTTCTGAGATCTGACAGGATCCGATACCACAGGGCTATGGCTGTAGGCAAATCGAAATATAGGAGCCTCCTTTATCTGGAGGGGTCATTCCAAGAACCTCAGTGAATGCCTTAAACTGTATATAGTATCAAACCCCATTAATACTGTTTTCCCCATACATACATACCTACAAGACCAATGTTAAAGCTTAATTTATAAATTAGCCATAGTAAGAGTTTAACAATTACAACTAATAATAAAATAGAACAATATACTATCATGAAAGTTATTAAAAAGTTTTTGTTTATTTCTGGAATTTTCCATTTAATATTTTTGAATGATAGGTAACTGAAATTAGAACTGTGGATAAGCAGAGACTATTATACAACCTTTATTTTAAAAATTTGGGGTGCCTGTGTGCTGCTGGGGACCAAACCCAGGGCCTTGTGCATGCTAGGCAAGTGCTCTACCAGAAAGCTACCTCCCCAGCCCTAAAAATTCTTTTCTTTCTCTATTTGTTTTCAGAATATTTTCATTTCATACCTACTGAGGCAGAATAGAAAGACAGGAAAATTAAGGAGATATGGAAAGGGAAGGGAGCCCTCATCTTGGGATCTGGTTTAAGCCTCACTGGCTGAGAGTTAAGAATTTCAACACAACTACCAAGAAAACCACTCTAAAGACTCCTTACACAGAAACATTATTTTGAGATATAATTCAGGTGAAAATATTAGAATAGAAATAAGCCATGCTTCTGGGTCAAACCTAACAATAACAACAAAGGGTCAAACTGTATGTGAACTTTGAGTTAGCTTTACTTTCTCCTCTGTAATCTTGTGCTTCTTCATGAATCTCATAAACTGAGTATGGGTCACATTTGCAGTCAACATATACCTAGAAAACCACTTTGTAACTCTTTTCTTATCTGTAAAACTATGCAATACACCTACTGGACCATCTTATAGTCTCATTTTACTAAAGTGAAGTTCCTTGGATACAAGATATACCAAAACATTTCTACTTAATCTTTTAAATCCTCTAAACAATGGAACTTCTTTCAACCTATTTTGACCTATGTTGTTTCTATCTTATGAGCAGGTTCCTCTCATCCCTAAATCTAAAAAATGTACTATATAAAGCCATCTGGTAATTTCATTTACAAAAGGGGAAATTCTTTAAGATAGGAAGAATAGGTAATCTATTCTATAGGTATAGATCTATAGGTAATCAATGAGCTAGAGGTAATCTAGCTCATTGTTTTGCTTGAAGTTTGAACCGGGATGTAAATTACACCTTTGGAACAATGCAACTGCAAAAGTCACAAAATCATATATATAGCTATTGTTAAACTACTAAAATGTTCTTCTCTCTCTTGAGACACCTGCATTCATGTCTTCAACGTGTACTAGGATTCTGTGCTTTAAGTGATTCTCTCCCTGTCTCTGGAGAAGCCCGTATCCATCTTTTAGATGTGTACTGTTATTCTTTTCTTAAGCATCTCTTTTTTCTCTGCAAATGCCCATCCTTTATTCTAAAGTGTATACTGTCTCTTATCCCTAATCAACAAACTTACTGACTTTGTTTCTCTGTGACTCATCCTCAAATTCTTTTCTATAATGGAACCAAGGACCCGGCCCCACCTGAGTAGAACTCCCTCAGAGGGAGAAATCCTTACCCATCAAGTGACAGAGATGAGCTGTATACCCTCACCTACTGAATACTTACTATTTTCCTGCAAATTTAAGACATCTGATTTAATCCTAACAAATTAGGTATTATTGTCCATGGCAGTGGGGTTGTGCAAATCCAATCCACACAAAATTCTAATCCACATCTGATTTTTATAGCCCTTTAAAATGCTTGAAAGGGTGTGCAATAGAAGAATTGAGAATTTGAAGGATATGATTTTGTGGCCTATGCCAATACATTGCTCAAAGCACAGAATTTACAACTGAGTTCAAAGATTAAGCAAAGTACAAAATCAGTGTGAGTTGGTTACCTACTTTCTCTCATAAAGAATTTTCTCTTTTGTAAATAAAATTATAAAGTGGCTTTACAAGGTATATTTTTTAGGTTTAGGTATAAGACAGAAGTGCCAGTAAGACAGACATATAGGCCAAAATAGGTCGAAGTAAGAAGTTCCATTGCTCAGAGGATTCAAAAGATTAAGTAGAAAGGTTTTGGTATACTGTTTTACCTAAGGAACTTCTCTTTAGCAAAATAAGACTACAAGGTAGTCAGAAGGTATATTGTTATTTATTGTTGTTAGGTGCTGTTGATCTGGATCTGACTCATAGCAACCCTATGTACAACAAAATGAAATACTAGCCAACACTGTGCCATGCACACAATCTTTTTAAGCCCATTTTTGCAGCCACTGTGTCAATCCATCTAGTTGAGGCCCTTACTTTTATTCATTGACCCACCACTCTCCCAAACATGATGTTCTCCAGGTATTGGTCCCTCCTGACAACATGTCCAAAATACGTAAGACAGAGGCTACCCATCCTTGCTTCCAAAGAGCACTCTGGTTGCACTTCTACAATGGATCTTTTCATTCTTTTGGCAGTCCATGGTATATTCAATATTTGTCTCTAGCATCATAATTCAAAAGCATCAATTTTTCTCCTATCTGTCATATTCAATGTCAAGTTTTTACAGGCATAGGATGCAACTGAAAATTCCATGAAATGATTCAGGCACATCTTTTTATGGGTGTGTGTGGTACTAGGGGTTGAATCCAGGGCCTCACACTTGCATGCTCTGCAAGTACTGGACCACTGAACTGTACCCTCAGCCCATTTTTTTTTTTTACTTTTTGAGACAGGGTCTCACTAAGTTATGCAGACTGCCACTGGTCTCTAATTTGCGATCCTCCTGCCTCCACCTCCTGAGCCACTGGGATTATAGGCATGCGTCACCGCACCCAGCTCTGACTCAGGCACATCTTAATCTTCAACGTGGCGTCTTTACTTTATAACACTCTGAAGAGGTCTTTTGCAACATCTTTTCCCATTTCAAGGTGTCTTTTGATTTGACTGCTGCTACCATGGATGTTGTTTGTACAATTAAGTAAAATAAAATCTAGAACAACCTCAATCTTTTCTCCATTTATCATAGGATTTTTATTTCTTTTTTTTTTTCTTTTCTTTCTTTCTTGTTTCCTTTTTTTTTTTTTTTTTTTTTTTTTTTTTTTTTTTTTTTTTTTTTTTTTTTTTTTTTTTTTTTTTTTTTTTTTTTTTTTGGTACTTGGTGTTGAACCCAGGGCCTTGTGCTTGCATTCTTTGCAAGTGCTCGACCACTGAGCTGTACCCTCAAGCGCATTTTTTTCCTTTTATTTATTTATTTTTATTTTTATTGAGACAAGGTCTTGCTAAATTATGCAGACTGTCTCTGGTCTCCAACTTGTGATCCTCCTGCCTCTGCTCCCGAGTTGCTGGGATTACAGGTGTGTGCCCCTGCACCTGGCTGGGATTTTTATTTCTTACACTGTGGAACAATCCATACTAAAGGCTGTGATCTTTGATCTTCATCAGTAAATGTTTTAAATCTTTAGTTTCAGCTGGCATAGTTGTGTCATCTACATAATGCAGGTTGTTAAGGAGTCTTCCTCCAAACCTGATACCATATTCCTCTTTATAAAGTCCAGCTTCTCGGATTATTTGCTCTGCGTAGAGATTGGAGAGGTACTATGAAAGAATATAGCCCTGCCACACACCTTTCCCAACTTTAAAGCAGGCAGTGTTTCCTTGTTCTGTTCAAACAACTGCCTCCTGGTCCATGCACAGATTCCTCATGAGTATAATTAAGTACTCTGATATTCCCATTCTTTGCAATGCTATCCATAATTTGCTGTGATCCACATAAATAACTTTGCATAGCCAATAAAACATACATAGACATCCTTCTGGTACTCTCTACTTTCAGGTAATATCCCTCTAACATTGCTGAATGATGTCCCTGGTTCCACACTCTCTCCTAAACCCAGCTAGACTTTTCTGTCAGTTCCCTGTCAATATACTGCTGCAGTTTCTTTTGAATGATTTTCAGCAATATTTTACCTGCATGAATTATTAATGATTTCATTTGATAATTTTTGCATTTGGTTGGATTCCCTTTCTTGAGATTAGGCACAAATATGGATCTCTTTCAGTAAGGTGGCCATGTAGCTGTTTTCCAAATCTTTTGGCATAAAGTTAGCATTTCCAATGTTGCAGCTGTTAATTGAAACATCTCAATTGGTATTCCATCTATTCCTTGAGGCTTGTGTTTCACCAATGCCTTCAAGGCAGCTTCCACTCTCCTTCCTTCCCTACCATCGGTTCCTGATCATATGCAACCTCTTGAAGTGGTCGGTTATCCATCATTTCTTTTTGGTGGAATGACTTTGTGTATTCCTTCCATTTTCTTTTGATGTTTCCTTCATTGTTTAATATTTTCCCTGTAGAATCCTTCACTATTGTCACTTGAGGCTTGAATTTTTTCTTCAAATCTTTAAGCTTGAGAAAAACAGAGCATGTTCTTCCATTTTGGTTTTCTCTCACCAGCTCTTTGCACATGTTCTTATAATATTTGACTTTATCTTCTTGAGCTGCCCTTTGAAATCTTCTATTTAGTTCTTTAACATCAGCATATCTTTCTTTTAGTTTAGCTGCTAAATGTTCAAGGGCAATGTTTTGCATTCCTCATGAATGATGTCTTTGGTGTCATGCCACACTCATCTAGTCTTTGATCATTAGTGTCTAATGCATCAAATCTGTTCTTAAGTTGGGCTCTGAATTCAGATGGGATATACTGAGGGTCATACCTTGCCTCTCATACATTTGTCCTAATTTTCTTCAGTTTCAGTTTGAGCCTGCATATGAGTAGTCGATGGTGTGATCCACAATCAGTACCTGGTCTTCTTCTGATTTTCCATCATCTCTTCCCACAAATGCAGTTGCTTTGGTTCCTGTACGTTCCATCTGGTGAACTCCATGTGTACAGTCACCATTTATATTGGTGAAAAATGTATTTGCAAAGAAAAGGTCTTTGGCCTGACAAAATTCTATCATGGGATCTCCACCATCATTTCTGTCATTAAGACCATGTTGTCCAAATACTGAACCTTGTTTATTTCCAACTTTTGCATTCCAGTCACAAGTAATTATCAATACATCTTGATTGTATGTCTGATCAATTTCAGATTGCAGGAGCTGGTAAAAAATCTTCCCGATCTTCATTTGTGGCCTTAGTGGAGGGTATGTAAATTTGAATAACAGTCATATTAGCTGGTCTTCCTTGTAGGCATGTGGATATTTTTCTATCACTGACAGCATTGTACTTCAGGGCACATCCTGAGATGTCTTTTTTGACGATGAATGCAACCCCATTTCTCTTTAATCTGTCATTCCCAGCATAGTAGACTATATGATTATCTGATTCAAAATGGTCCTTGCCAGGACATTTAGCTCACTGATGCCTAGAATATCAATGGAATATCAATACATTCCATTTCACTTTTGACTATTTCTAATTTTCCTAGATTCATGCTACATACATTACACATTCCAAATATTAATGGATGTTTAGAGTTGTTCCTTCTCATTTTCACTAATGCCACATCAGCTAATGGAGGTCCCCGGGGCTTTACTGCATTCCCATTTAAGGTCAACTCTACCTTGAGGCAGGAGAAGAATGTGGCAATCCACTCCCGAAGTAATCCCAAAACAATCAGCTATTGTGAGTTGGATCAAACTCAAAGGCACCTAACAATAACAACTACTACTTTGAGGCGGCAACTCTTCCCCATTCATCTTTTCTGTGCTTTCCTATATGGGAGCTCATTTTCTGGCACTATATGTGACAACGTTTCTCTGTTATTCATGTGGTTGTCAATGGCTAATTGTTTTGGGAGTGGGTTGCCAGGTCCTTCTCCCTAGTCTGTCTTAGTTGGAAGCTTAGCTGAAACCTGTCCACCATGGGTGGCTCTACTGGTATCTGAAATACCAGTAGCTTTCAGCATCACAGCAACACTCAACCCCCACAATCCTGTTTATGAGATTCTCAAGGAAGCACTGGATTACAGAGGAGAAAGTAAGGTTAAACTGAAAGGTCACATACATTTAATAAGCTTATTGCTGTATTAACACTTTCATATGAAATATCTCTCAAAATAAGCAGTCCTCACAGCAGTTTTCTTAGTAGTTATATTGAAATTCTTGACTCTCAGTCAGTGAGATTTAAATAAGATCCTGGTTTGAGGACTCTTCTATTATCTCATGTCCCTTTAATTTTCCTGTCTTCCATCCTGCCTCATTATGGCATGTTAGCTGGTATCAATCATTCTTTCCTTTTGTGGCAAGAGGGGCTCACTTTTCTAATACTATGTGCCATTTTTCTAACTTTCAGTCCTCAGATTGTATTGTTTCCAGGAAGACAATACAACAGAATGCAGAAGCCAAATCTCTAAACTGCCCAAGCTCTCTACTCTCAAAGAAAATAATTCTAAGCAAGGAAAGGGAAATTCATAGGGAAGTAGGTGAGTTATTACAAAGGTTAGATTCATCATGGGGCCAGCATAGAAACTACATATAGGCTTCAGGAATCTGAAAGCAGAAGTAACATGTTCCTCTCTCCTGAGTAGAGACTAGGATAAGGATGAAAGCCCAGAATAATGACATACCCAAAGTTTCTCACAAAAAGGATAAAGAAATGGCCCCATTGTAAATCTAGGAAGGTACGACAACAATAGCCTAACAGAGTAGTAGTATGCCTTCCCAAGTGCCCTGTAGTTCCTTCAGTTCCTGTTTTAAAGGAAATCATCAGACAAACTGTTCCCGAAGGACTTCCATTTTAGTGAGGTGAGAACAGCAGCAACTGTGCTGCAGGGAGTGGCCTGGCTCTGTGGCTGCAGCCTTGTGGTCAAATGGAGACTCAGATGGAGAACGAAGGGCTTTGTGCATGACTCAAAATAAGTAGCAGGGAAAGAAAGTCCGGGAACCTAAATTTTCCTGCCACCCAGGACACCCTTGTACTATGATGCAGTAAGATATTAAAATGTTATATGTTTTTGTGACTTATATTCAAAATAACAAATATAAATAATAAAGACACAATAAATAGAAATAAATGTGCTATTATGAAAAATAATATTCCCCTCCTATCAAAATTCTAGGTAGGAATATTTAACTTGAGAATGTAAAATAAATTTCAACTTAAATAAAAAGTTATCAAGATTTTTTCTTGTTAATGCAAGTGACATTTCTATCTGTAATTAACATATTTAAGTTAGGAGTTCCTTTAAACTTTAGTAAATATGATAAGAATTGTATTATTCCTTTAAGAGTATCTCATTCAATAGTAATTAGAAAACAACTATATCCTATAATCTATATTGGGCTGGGATTTAGCTCAGTGAGTAGAGCACTGCACTGCAGTCTCTGAGGCCCTGAGTTCAATTCCGAGCACCGAAAAATGGGAGAAGAGCCTGGCAATCCACTCCCAAGGCAATCCCAAAGCACTCGGCCATTGAAAACCCTATGAGGGTCACAATGAGTCGGATGCCGACTCGACGGCACCTCACAACAACAACAACATAGATAAAACTACAAATTCATTTTGTGATTTACAACATCTAAGCCAGCAAAACAATAATAATAATAAACTTTAACTTCCAGTTAAGAAGACAGGAGAAATAGTTTCTGTTTTCCAATCAAGGACAATTTTCAATTTGTTAGCAAATAAGTAATGTTACTTTTATCCTAGTCATTGTAATTTGTTATCACAACTTACCCTCAGACACAAATATAATGGTCTCCTCATGGAAAATAAAAGGACTGTCCATGTATATGGTCTTCTTAAAGCCTTCATGGCATTTTCACAGTTGGATATATGCCTAATACTGCCTTCACTTAATTATGCTATTTCAGGGTATTTTAGTGAGACTCTACAAGAGTATATAAGTTTACTAATAAATCATAACATGAAATAATCTTTAACAAAATACACATAAAGATCACCTTTGTTCATCAAATGTGACCCTAAAACTACTATGCTTGAAAGCCCAAGGGTTTCTGAAATATTTCAACAAGCTTCAAGAAATCAATCTTACATGAAACTGAAGGAAAACATCGAATGTCATTGAGCAATAAAGCTCAATTCTGTCAGTGCCCTACCTCTGAGCAGAAGCCTTAGGATGTTTCTCTTCCAGTTTCTTTACCAGGTCCACTGCCAGCTTCCCAAGCTCCTCAAGAGAAACTGCTGGGACTGCATGGGTGTCAGAGGGTTCTAGCAGTTGCTTCAGAGTAGGGATGCTGGCACATTTTTGCAAAACCTAACATGAAATATAATTATAATGTAGCTTATTTTTACTGAGTAGAAATATACAAACAACAAAGAACAATAATATAAACTATATGCATTTCTCATGGTTCCTTCAGTCTTCATACAGTAAGTAATCATCGTACATGGCCAGAGCAAAAGAAAGCAATCCTAAGAAAAAGCCAGTGCATCACCATTTACTTAATAAAATAATGGTTGTTTGTTTTTGCAGTACTAGGGTTAGACCCTGGGCCTTGAGCATGTTAATTTTATTTTGAGTCATGGTCTCACTAAGTTGCATGGGCCGTCTCTGGTGATCCTCCTGCCTCAGCCTCCCCAATTTCTGGAATTACAGATGTGCACTACAGCACCCAGCTAAATGTTCATATAAATATGCATAATATAATGTTTGTAGAAATATATGTGTGCATATGGATATTATACTATGTGTATGATTTTAAACAATCAGTAACATTAAGCTATGAATTCATGCTTTTCTCATGAAAACAGCTTGAACATTTTTTTTCTCTTTTCAAAATATGTTTTAGAGATCTATTTCTGTCTTGCCTCTGGCTCACTAAACTGACCTCTTCTGTGAGGTTTCTGCCACATTCTTGATGAGCTATGGTCCATGCTCTGCGGAAAATGTGATACTCTCTCTGGGTCACATCCACTTGTTCATTTAGCTCCTCTAGATAGGTCAGGACAAATTGAGGATAAGCTTGTAAGTAATGTAAAAAATAAAAAGTAGTAACAACGTAGCAAGCTATAACCCAAAATCTATCCAACTGAAGACAGGGTAGGATAAATTAGTTTAGTTATAGAAAGGTCTAGCTGATAAACTTCATACTTCATATTTTATTACCAATTTTAAATCAAAATCCAAATCACTGTAGTATTAAACTTCTAATTAGTTGTTTATTCTAATCTAGTTTAGATATAGTTTTCACCTTTAGATAGATGAAACTAAAATATGAGAAACATATATTAACAATAATATCTAGAATTTAGTGTTTCTATTTTCAAGGTACTACTGTAGAGAAGGGGTTGGGGTTTGGATCAGTTGGTAGAGCGCTGCTCCACACTCTCTGAGGGCCAAATTTTGAACACCAGCACAGTAAAAATAGGAGAAGGACATGGCAATCCACTCCCAAAGCAATCCAAAAACAATCAGCCATTGAAAACCCTATGAGTGTTGGTATGAGTTGGACACCACTTGACAGCATCTACCAACAACTGTAAAGAGGCCTGTAACCATACCACTGTGTCCAATCCCTTCAAATCTCAGAAGTTAAGCAATATCAGGCCTGGTTAGTACTTGGATGGGAGACCATCTGGGAATACCAGGTGCTGTAGGCTTGGGAGAAGGACCCAGCAACCCACTCCTCCAACCCCCACAAAAAATAATCCACTGAAAATTCTATGAGTAGCAGAGAAGCACTAACAATAGTATTTCACCTGTTGTACGCAGGGTTGCTATGAGTTGGACACCAACCCAACAGCACCTAATAACAGCAACAACTGTAAACAAAATACACCTACATAATGTAGACTTGGTGTATTGTTCAGGAGTACTCAATTCTGCGTTATAACAGACAAAAAAATTAAACACGGAATGGAGGAAAATCAGCTGTGTTAGGCAGAGAGAAGTAACTTGAGAAGTGTCAGATACAAAGTAAGTAGAGCATATGCCTGTGAACATAGAAAGTGACAAGAAAAAACAGTTAATATTAATGATTTACTAAATCATAGCCAAATAATCAAATATTTTTGATATAGTAGACATAAATAAGGCACACGAGACACAAAAATAATAACGTGGTGTTTGCCACACATTGCTGACTCTCATTTGGGATCCTCTGCCAAATAAAACCCATCACTACTCATCAAGTTAACTAGGAGCGGCACCATTGGCTAAGTGTACTTGCACACCAGACCTCATGGAGCAAGTGTGTATCACTGCTCCAAGAACCTTTCATCTCTTGAGCACCCATGCTGAACTTTCAGTCCTGATCCTTGTAACCACGTCATCAACAGAGAAGGGTGATTCAGCACACAGAGAAGATATGTCAATATTATAGAATAAGGTTCAAGTGATATGACCTTTCAACCCAGTTGTACCTTACCTTTAATATGTTAGTCTACCCATCTCTCTTCCTGTAGATTTTTCTTTGTGTTTTAAATTGATTTCATAAATCATGATCTGAGAAACACAATTTGGTGTGTATACCTTTCTGTTCCATGATCTCTAGAAGAGCTTACTAGTTGTTGTTGTTAGGTGCAGTCAAGTCACTATCCAACTCAGAGTGACCCTGTGTACAACAGGTGAAACACTATTGTCAGTGCTTCTGTGCTGTTCATAGGGTTTTCAATGGTGGATTGATTTTTGAGAGTGGGTTGCCAGGTCTGTCTCCCAAGCCTACAGCACCTGGTATTCCCAGGTGGTCTCCCATCCAAGTACTAATCAAGCCTGACCCTGCTTAGCTTCTGAGATCTGACAGGATTGGACGCCAGAGGGCTGTGGCTGCAGGCAGCTTACTAGTAGTATACCTATACGTTACCATTGCAGCAATGTAAACTCCCACATGAAAATATATTTACCTTTTCATCCCTGCAACAGCTTCTGAAAATAGCTAGTATTATTGTGCCCATTTTAAAAAAGGAGACAGACAAGGGAAAGAATCAATGTGTTCAGTGTCATCCAGCTTATTTATTAGTCTGGAAAACCTAGACATGCTCCTTCAATTATGATATAAAGTTCATGCTCTACTTTTTAAAGTTTGGAACTAAAGGTCAAGTAAAAAAAAAATACAAGGAGGAGTTAAGTGGATAATTAAAGCTACTAAGGCTTTCATACTGTTCTGGAGAAACAGGTGTTGAACAACTTCAAAGTCTGTTAGAAAATGCATAAGTAAATATGCATGCTAAAATGTAAGGCATTCCAGAACCTTAAATTTATGTATTAAGTGTAAGAAGCCAACCTGGAAAGGCTACATACTATAGGATACAACTATAGGACATTCTGTGAAGGAAAAAACTATGGAGACAGCAAAAAGAACAGTGGTTGCCATGGGTGAAGGAGGAAGGAGGGATGAATAAATGGAGCACAGATCATGGGGGCAGTTTAACTATTCTGTGTGATACTGCCATGGTGGATACATGTCACTGAATATTTGTCTAAACCATCAATGAAAAAAAAGAAAACCCTCAACTAGATGGATTGACACAGTGGTTGCAACAATGGGCTTAAACACAAAAAAAGACTGTATGCATGGCATAGGGTCAGATAGTGTTTCATTCTGTTGTACATAAGGTCACTATGAGTTGGACCCAACTAAATAACACCTAACAACAACAATAATAGAACATAGCACACCAAGAATGAACCTGAATGTAAACTATAGGCTGTGGATGTTAGTGATATAACAATGTAGATTTAGCAATTGCAGTAAAAGTACCCACTTTAGTGCAGGATGCACCTAGTAGGGGAGGCTATGAGTGTGTAGAGGCAGGAAGTATATCAGAATTGTGAACTTAAGAATTTTCTAAAAATTAAGAACAGAATATAACACACACAAATAGCTGGAGTGGCTGGAGAAGGCATTTGCCTTGTTTGGTCATGTTTTGGCAGCTTTCAGCCTCTGTCTGTCTAGAGGTTCAACTGCTATGGATGGCTGAGACTCAGCTGCCTATTAGAAGAGTATACTTTCAGGTTAGAGTTACAGCCTGTTTACACATCAAGTTAGGAAACAATTCACTATGTAGAAATAAAACTTTAGGTCAAAATTAAAATATGTACAGAGGCAGTTTTGGCCAAACAATTGAATTTAAAAACACTAATTTTCTCATTTTAATGAATAAGGAAATTGATGTCCTGAAATCCTGAGTCATACTGTAGCAATTAATTGGAGAAATTTATTTTTGGCTTTGAAAAAATTGTTTTTAAATCAAACAAAATCTCAAATGAAAGTATTGAGTTAAATTAAGTTAAATTTTAAACTTTATGGCAGAGAGTGAAATCATTTGTGCAGAAAAGCATTTCTTGCTCTCAAATATAGCACATTTTATAAGATTCTGGAAACAAAAAAATTATGAAAAAAATTAGGAAAAAAAATTAGGAATAAAAGTTATAAAGTCCTTACCTTAGAATGAATATAACTGTCAGTTCCAAATACCTACTTTTGAGATTTATCTCTTTTATGTCTGCAGTGAAAATGTACTTTAGAGATTGGCACTTTTTCTCCACACAGAAATACTTGCAGGTTTCAAATGAAATGATCATTTTCCATGCATCCCAGCAGGATTTCTGCCCACACTCTATCTATTATCACTGCTATCTCAGCAACTAAAGCCTTTCCTAAGACAACCAATTTCTCTGCTTCAGTGCTGTGGTATCCAAAATTGGATGTGTGTGTGTGCGTGTGTGTATGTGTGTATGTGTACTACCAACAGCAACAATGACTAACAGTTTTTAAAAATAAATATAATAAATAAAAATATTATGTGAATGTCGCCCCCAAAAAAGATCCTTTTTAAGGCAAAAACAGAAGAGCTTAATTATGTATAAGGATTGAGATGATGGTATAGAAAAAGATGTCATGAAAAACTAGAAGCCTCAGACAGTTACCTCTGAAATGACCAGAGAATTTGACTGAGGAATATTGTATTTTCTGAACTAAGTCTGAGTAAGAATAAAACTTATGAAGGTAATCATGCCTTCATGTAATGAAGGTAATCATGTCTAAAATAACTAATTATATATTTGTAAATACTGAGAGCCTTCAGCCATAGCACTGTGCCTTCTGATCCCATCAGATCTTGGAAGCTAAGCAGGGTTGGGCCTGGTTAGTCCTTGGATAGGAGACTGCCTGGGAACACCAGATGCTGTAGGCTTGGGAGAAGGACCCAGCAACCCCCTCCCCAAAATCAATCCACCATTGAAAACCCTATGAATAGCAGAGAAGCACTGACAATAGTGTTTTTCCTGTTGCACGTAGGGTCACTAGGAGTCAGATACCAACTCAACAGCACCTAACAACAACAAATACTGAGAAACCTTACAGAGGCACCATAAAATGAATTACGTGTAACAAGATGTTAAATAAGGCTTTTCCTACTACCTCTGAGTTTTGACAGAAACATCAAAGGGTGAGAAAAAGACCTATCTGGTCATGCTCTATTCTAAAGCAAAATGCTATTCGATTTGAGTACTATGCACAAAGGCAATAGTCCAAAGCTGGTTTAATGCATATTGATCTTTCACCCACATGCAGTCCAAGAGAATGTGAAGAGTTCTTGGCATGTGAAAATGGGTGCTTGATAATATTGTAGGTGTCCAGATCCCTATCCTGAGATTGATTTGGAAGGTCTGGACCCCCAAAAAGCTACATTAGCAGGTATTGCAAGTGACTCTAATTATAAGAATTTGGGGTAATTTTTAGATGCATATGGTTTATGGACCAGACTTTGGAAGACACTGAACTGGAATGATGAAAGGCATGAAGAAAGGACAACATGCTTAAGATTGTGAAATAATATGAAATATATTGATCCTGCCCCAGGTTCTTGACACAGAGCCCCTAAATCCCTTGGGATTTCTTGGGTGATAGGAGTGTGTTTGGTTCTAATGAGGCAACTCTTATTTGGCTGCTGGATTAGGGATGGTCATAAGAAAGATCAAGTAATGAATAGAAGATAAGGACTTTCTGCATCGCCCTCCATCCTCTGGGAAGGAGAGGGAAAAGGTAGAGATTGTGTTACTATTCGACCATGCATCCTCAAAAATCTCTATAGTGAAGGGTTTGGGGAGATTCTAGACTTGTGAACACATCCACATACCAGGAGGTTGGTGTACTCAATTCCACAGAGGCAGAAACTCCTGCACTCAGATCTTTCCACACAACATCCTATGTACTTCTTCATCAGACCATTCAACTGTATCCTTTGTTGTATCTAATAAACTAGTAAATATAAGTAAATGTATCTCTAAGTTCTGTGAACCATTCTAGCAATTACCAAATCTGGTGCTACTGGCATCTAAAGTGGAGCAGTATTATGAGACCAAGTCCTTAACTTGTGGGATCTAATACTAACTCCAGGAAGATAGTATTTGAACTGAATTTAAGTGTTAGACATCTAGTTGATGTACACAGAGAATTGGAGAATTGGGGATATGAAAAAAATCATAAATCTAATGTCAGACATGGAATGTATAAAGTAGAGAAATAGGTTGTTTTCTATACAAAAATATTACAATAGGATAACTGGTTTCAATAAATAGGACATGAGTTCTAGCAAATCAGGGTAAAGAAAAGGAATATGACACTTAAAATGGAATGATGGCATGTTTTTTGTTTTTGTTGTGGTGGTGCATATATATGTCAGGGCTTCATACATGCCAGAGAAATACTCTACCACAGAGCTAGATATTCCAGCCTGAAAAAAATTAAATCAATGTAGCAGAGGGGGAAAGGGTTGTTAAAAAACATGAAGAATTATAATACTTATGTAAAATTCTTACATTCTCAAAATTTAGACAAATCTAATTGTTGCTTAGTATCAGTATCAGTTGGCATGATGGAGGTATTGGGGGAGGTAGTCTTTCTAGAGATCTTCAAACTATAGTTAAAAAAGAAAAATAGAAGCTTTCTAAATTTTCATCTAGGATCTAAAACTAAAATTATGATCATAATAGTTACAGATCATCCAAGAAATAGTACACAGACTGTGAGAACCTGAATAGAACTGAAGGGTTATCTGGGTCCGGTTTTCCTTTCACAGGTGAATAAAGTGGGATATGGAGAAGTAAAGTGAGCTGCTCAAAATGACAGTGATATTCAGTGGTATAGCACCTGCCTTGAATGAACAAAGCCCTGAGTTCAATCACCAGCACTGCAAGAAAGAAAAAAATGCCCAGGAAGTGTCCACATAGATTCTAGAATCCCCAAGTATCTGATTTTCAGTGTAACACCTTTTCAATTACATTGGAAAAGTGTAACACAGTTATCTTGTATAACTTGATCACTGACTTAGTGCATAAGCACTCTAACTCAGTGCAAGATTATTGCTTATAAGCAATCTCTCCTACTGCATAAATTGTGAGCATGTTTCATCAAGATAAAAGGGAAATTTTTGATTTTTCAAAGTATAACATACTTGTAATAAACATGCTAATGCTAACCATCAAAATCTGTAAAACTTAAAATGCCTTTTAACTGGATCACACTGTTGGCCCCACACACGTCTGTCAGTTTGCCGTACTGTGGGGGCTTGTGTGTGGCAATGGGTCTGAGAGCTCTGCCACTGGTACCTCAGATATGAGCAAGGTTACCCATGGTGGACAGGTTTTCAGCTGAGCTTCCAGAGTAAGACAGACTAGGGAGTAGGACCTGGCGAACCACTCCCAAAACAACTAGCCACTGAAAACCCCATGAATAGCAAAGAAACACTGTCAGAAATAGTGCCAGAAAATGAGCACCCCAAGTTGGAAGGCACTCAAAAGACTACTGGGGAAGAGTTTCCTCCTCAAAGTAGGGTCTACCGTGATGACAGAAATGGAGTAAAGCCCCAGGGTGCTCAACTTGCTGACGTGGCATGACTCAAAATGAGGAGAAACAACTGTAAACATCCATTAATAATTGGAACATGGAATGTATGTAGTATGAATCTAGGAAAACTAGAAATC
>VMDO01031223.1:0-20332 GCA_007922755.1 Pedetes capensis
GAGTATATAGTTAGTCTTTGAAAATGTTTGGCATAAATAGTACTTAAAAACAGACCTTTTCATGAAAAAATTAAAACTTGCATGCCAATTAAGTTTCAATAACAAAATAGTATGACATTTGAGCTACAATTAACAACTAGGTTATGTTTCCACATCATCTTAAACTTCTTACAAATTTTTATAGGAAAATGCTTGATCATCTTTCAACTAAGGGATATAAGATATATGTGTTCCACATATATCTCTCCTTCCTTGCTATTGACAAATACCTTACAGAATAAAGAAATTTAGGGAAGAATTTTTAAAACATTCCACTTTATTTTCAGCTATTTTGAGATTCTAATAAGATTTGTGGAGTATTTCCCTAAACTAATCATTCTTCTGAAACCTATTAAGGAGATTTTTAGGAAGATTATAGTACAGAAATATGACCTTCATGATTTCCTATCTTGCCATAAGCAAACTTATTTATAACTGAATAAATTCTTGAAGCCATCCTACCCCATTTTAGAAGTCATGATAAAATTTTCTTTAAATGTGTTAGTACTCCCTAAAATATATGCACTAGCTAAGACTCCTGCTCTATCTATATATTTATGTATGAGAGGACCTATCTTGAAATATATACAGATATAAGTATGTTGTTGTTATTAGGTGCCATTGAGTCTGTGTCTGATTCAGTCACTTTACATACAACAGGTGAGACACTATTGTTAACCCTACTCTGCTACTCATAGAGTTTTCAGTGGCTGACTGCATTTTGGGAGTGGGTTGCCAAGTCCATCTCCTAAGCCTATACACCACCTGATGTTCCCAAGCAGTCTCCTATCCAAGTACTAACCAGGTCCAACCCTGCTTAGCTTATGAGATCTGATGGCATTGGAATTCTTCAGAATAACTATGAATTTTGTTTTTGTTAGGTGTCATCTGATTCACAGTGACCCTCATAAGGTTTTCAATGGTTAGTTAGTTTGGGCTTGTTTTAGGTGTGGACTGTCACATTCTTTTCTTGTAGCTAAGAATAGAATATTGTTATTTGGCTTTTCAATATAAAATTTATAAAATATAAAATTTATAAAATATAAAATGTTTTATTTTCTTATTCTTTTCATTTATCTTCTCAAGAGTGTAAGCTCAGAGTACTTGATCCATTGCTTAACCTAAGGAAACTTTGAATCAGAAGGAACGGAAGAAAGACCACCTATTCTGGTTTGAGGGATTTATATATGGTAGAGAGGCATAGATATAAAAGGAGGTGTCACTTAGGAAGATACCTTGATTTACCTTTCAGAGATTTCAAATGTGGGAGTAAAGGTGTTTTGTGCACTTTATATCTGAAAATTTTGAAAGAATAATTCTGAATAATGCTGCTCTCCAACATAAGGAGGCTCTAGCAAAGGAGACAAGTTAGATTTGTTTTGTTATGTGTCAAGAGGGATTAGTTGGCATTCTGGAATAATCTTTAGTTTCCATTTAGCATGATGAGTCTCAGAAATTTCTGTATGTGATTTAAGGTTGAAAGAACAAGCTAAGAGGCTAACTCCATGCATGGTGTGATAGCTACAGAGAAATAAGTTTACCTTGAAATAAAGCTTTAGTTCCAGTTAAGATGGCAGACTGAAAGCAGCCACACTTTAACAGGAGAAGAAAAAAGAGTTAGAAGCAGTCACAAAGGTTTATATTCAGCTCAACAACAATAACAACAAAACCTGGAGACTGTGGTGGTGCAAGCCTGTAATCCCAGTGGCTCTGGAGGCGGAAGCAAGAGGATCACAAGTTCGGGACAAGAGGCAGTCTGCATAACTTAGTAATACCCTCTCTCAAAAAGTTAAAAAAAATGGGCTGGGGGTGCAGCTCAGTGTTCTAACACTTGCAGAGCATGCAAGCATGAGGCCCTAGGTTCAACACCCAGTACCACAAAAAAAAAAAAAAAAAACACTGGAGACCAGCTTTATATAGTGGAAATTGGACAATGCTATGAAACCACATCAAAAATAGAGAATTAAATGGCTGAGAAATAGAAACTGCAGGTTGTCACTTCTGAGGCACCCACCTTGGGTAAGCATCAGCTAGAGAGAGAGGTGATCCTCTATGTGACCAGAGGTGGAGCACAGAGCCCAACAAGCATGGAAAACAAACAAACAAACAAACAAACAAAAAACACTACACAATACGCCATAAACTATCGGGAGCTAATTTGCAGACCAAACTTGCATCTGATACAGACAGTAGCTCCTGTATGAGATCTCGATGAAAGTACAGCAGGTAACAAACTGGAGGTGTCTGGCAGAGTAGGGAAACAGAGACACTGATTCAGGTAATTGGGACCCCCCCCAAGAGTGAAAATCCAAGGCTGACCTCGGAAGGACTGCTGCAGGAGCATGCAGCCAATGGCTGCAGGGAAAGCTACACATCAGCATAGAGAGGTGAAGGAATGTAGTTTTACCCACCCTCTTCAGCCTTTAAATAAACAATTCCCATGCCTAGCCAGGGATACTCTGAGAAGTGAGAGGAGTTTGCAGGTACTGCAACACTAAGAAGCTCCCAGGGGTCATAGGGAGTGCTCCAGATTCCGCTCATTTAATTAAACAATCCTGGATGTGGGCCACCAGTGGCATTTAAAAATTGGGGCTATTGAGAGTACTCCAATGACATGGAACCCTCAGGAGGCTCCTCTTTCGCTAGGACACTGTGCTTCGTGGCCCAAAAGAAGCTGGGGGACTAGATGGACCTGTGCTGGGTAGCAAAATCCAAATGCCCACAGTGTGGGCTGTGGAAGAAACTAGACCAGCTTTGTAGACTGTAATTATTCAGCAGATGATGACTGCATAAGCATTTACAGAGGGCAACACAGAGGTAGTGACTACCAAAGATGCAACCTCTAGGCACCCAGCGGGGTCCTGGGAAGTTGTGGGTCAGAGGGATCAGAACTGGATCACATCACAGACTAGTGGAGAGAACTGTAGGGCACATGCCTCTCTGAGATTTGGGCTACAGTGGAGGAGAGAAGGAAGGATTGGGACAGAATTTTGGCAACATGCAAATAGAGGCAGAAGTCATAAGGAACTGAGTCCTTGTCATATAATCTGAATTAATCAGTGTGATTTGAGCAGGTCTGTTTTTTAGCTTCTGGGTATTTTGAGGAGCTCTGGGTTTTTTTGTTGTTGTTGATGCTGTTATTTTGTTTGTTTGTTTGTTTTTGTTTTTTTCATTTTTTAAAATATTTTGTGGGCTACTGTTCATATTTATTCATTTATTGTTATTTATTTTATTTTTTATTTTCTGTATAGCTCTGTTGAGTTGGTTAATTCCTATGAACTCTTTCTAGCATTAACCCACTCCACTTTACCTCTCCTTCTACACCCATAGACTTTGAAGCCATTTGCCACCAACTTTACTAATCTTAATGTCCAACTAGTAGTTGATTTAGGTTACCCTAGTCAATCAATACCTCTCAAATTCATTCATTACCATCAAATCAGGACCTCGTTCACACTAAAATTTGCTAGATCTCTTGGAAAGCCCACAGAGCCATAATATAGATATACAAATATTAAATATAAGGTAGAGGTATTTCCTTAAAGGACACCAGGCCTCATGCAAGAAAAATAAAAACTATAAAAGTGAGAATGGAAGAAGTTATTACTCTAGCTGTAGAAAGTTTCTACCCTCAGAGTTAAGCCAGAGCCCAAGATCCCCAAAAAAGGCATTATGTTATGGGCAATCCCAAGAATAGAGAGCATGATAATCCAGAGTTAGCATAGAGAATGGTTCAATATAAAATCATATGAAACATGAAAAACTAGGTTGAAGAGGAAGTCCCAATTGAACAAAACCCTTTAATAAATGATTTTAAAGTAAAACACATTTTAGATATGCCAGAAAAAGAATTTAGAAGTCTTGTAATAAATATGCTGAAAGATCTCAAAGATACAACACCCAAACAGATGAGAGCAATTGAAATAATGGACAAAAAAGTATCTAACTTGGGAGAAAAATTCAGCAGAGATTTGCCAGAATTACAATGTAAACCAACTTAATATTAGAATCTTCAGTATCAAGGTTGGTGAACCTGAAAGCAGAATTTCTGATACTGAAGAAGTAGGTGAAGATCTTATCTATTCAAATTCCAAGAAAGATAGAAAGATGAAGCATTATGATTAATACTTTCAAAAAGTCTTAGATAAAAATGAAGAGACACACATATGAATACAGTAGGTGCATGACAGAGCTGAAAATAGCAGTGGGGTATTAGAAAATCTTTTTCAATGAAATAATAGCTGACTCCCCAACTGTAAGGGAATAAATAGGCACCTACACTACTCAATCCTATAGATGTCCAAGCAGAGTAGACTAGAACAGATCCTCTCTATGACACATTATATTGGAATGCTAAATCAACAGACTAAAGAAGCTATTTTAAATAATATAAGAGAAAAATGCCAACTTACAAAGGCAAGCCAATGAGGATAACATATGACTTCTCAAAAACTTGAAGGCAAGGAAAGCATAGTCAGACATCATTCAAGTCCTGAGAAGGAATACTGGTGAACCAATATTACTTTACCCAGCAAGGCTACCTTTTAAGATAGATGGAGAGTTTAAGATATTTCATTATATTGACAAGTTTAAGTGATTTGTGACCACCAATTCAGCATTACAGAAGATCCTTAAAGAAATATCACATACAGGAGAAGCAATATAACTCCAAGTGCAAGACTAAAGAATAAAAGATATAAGGGTAATTTATGACTACAAAAAGCTAAATGTGAACCAAAGAATAGAAATAAACATTGAAAAGATACATAATAATAAGCTTCTCCCAATAATTACACTAAATATAAATGTTCTCAATTAATCATTCAAAAGGCACTGACTGGCCCACTCGATTAAAAAATAAAAACTCCTGATATGTAGGATTCAAGAGACTCATCTCACCTGTAAAGACCATAGAAGTGTGGAAATTAAAGTCTAGAAAACATGGTAAGAGATATGTGGGAATCAAAAAAAAAAAAGGAAAGAAAAAGAAAGAAAGAAAGAAAGAAAGAAAGAAGGGAAGAAAGATCAGGGGTAGTAGTACTAATTTCTGACAATTTAGACTTCAATTCCAAACTAATCCAAAGAAACAAAGATGAACACTACATATTAGTAAAAGGAAGAGTAAACCACTAATTCATAATGCTTCTTAACATTTACTAATCAAATATAGGAGCACCTAGCTGCATAACATAACCTTTAGTGGTAATAAAGAATCACATTAGTCCAGACACAATAATTATGGGAGATTTCAATACCTTAATCTCTTCAAGAGACAGATAATAAAACCAAAAAATCAACAGAGAAACAATGTAGTTAAACAGCACCTCAGACCATCTGGACCTAACAGATATCTACAGAATATTCCATCCATCAGAGGTGGAATATACATTCTTCCCAATGCCAAATATAACTTTTCTATAATATATCACATTTTGTTCAGAGAAATGGCCTTGAAAAGTACAAAAAACCAACAACCCTGAAATCATCCCTTGTACCTTATCAGATCACAGAGGAATAAAATTCAAACTCAAAAGAAAAATAACTTCATAAATGTTACAAATATATGGATACTAAATAATGCACTTCTGAATGATCAATGTGACATTGAAGAAATCAGAAAGGAAGTTAAAAAGTTCTTGCTATCAATTGAGGATGAAAACACATCCTACAAGTATTTATGGGAAATAGCAAAGGCAGTTCTAAAGGGAAATTCATAGCCATGAGTGCCTTCATCAATAAGTTTTACCTTATATGAAAATCAGAGTAGAAATGTATAAAGAAAGGGTACTATAGACTAATTTCCCTGATGAACGGGGATGCAAAAATCCTCCATAAAATTCTGGCAAACGAAATTTAGCAACACATAAAAAAGATCATACACCATGATCAGGTGAGCTTCATTCCACAAATATAAAGCTGGTTCAACATATGAATATAAATTAATGTAATTCAACATATCAAGAGAGTGAAGGTAGAAAGTATATGATCATCTCAATGGATGCTGAGGTAGCCTTTGACAAAGTGCACCATCTCTTCCTGTTAAAAGTTCTGAAGAAATTAGGCATACAAGGAACTTGTCTCAACATCATAAAGGTCATCTATGAAAAACCTATAGCCTACATCAAATTAAATGGGGAAAATCAAGACCATTCTCTCCAAGATCAGGAAGAAGACAAAGATGTCCACTATTTCACCTCCTCTTCAATTTTGTAATTGAAGTCCTAGCCAGAGCAATCAGGTGAGAGAGAGAAATTAAAAGAATACAAATAGGGAAAGAGTAGTTCAAATTATTCTTATTTGTAGATGAAATGAACCTAAAACATCCCACAAAATCAACTAAAATGCTTAAAACTAATTACCGCCTTTAGCAAAGTAGTAGGATACAAAATTAACAAACAAACAAAAAAATCAGTAGCCTTCCTTTGCATCAATAGTGAACATAAAGAGAAGGACATCAAAACAACAATGCCATTCACAGTAGCCTGCCAAAGAAATATTTAAGAAGTGATCTAACCAAAGAACTCTACAGTGCAAACTTCAAATCATTAGAGAAAAGAAGAGCAGCAGATACCAGAAGATGGAAGAATCTCCCTTCCTCATGGATCAGAAGAATTAATATTGTGAAAAATGTCTAAGTTACCAACAGTAATTTACAGATTTAATGCAATCTCCATAAAAATTCTAAGGATATACATGGCAGAAATAGGGAAGAAAAAGTCCTAAAATTCATATGAAAGTACAAAAAAACACATTTAGCCAAAACAATCATAAGCAGCAAAAACAGCGGGGGAGGTATTATAACACTTGACTTTAAACTTTACTACAGGACCATAGTGGCCTAAACAGCTTGATTCTGGTGCAAACATATGCATGAAGATCAATGGAACAGAATCGAAGACCTAGAGATATACCCACACAACTACAACCACTTGATCTTTGACAAAGTAGCTAAGGATGTTCATTGGAGGAAAACAGCCTCTTCAACAAATGGTGCTGGAAAAATTGGATATCCATTTGCAGAAGACTGAAAATAGACTTGTATCTTTCAACCTTGTGAGAGTCAACTCAAAAATGGATCAGAGACCTCACCAAAACTGGAGACCTTAAAACTACTAGAAGAAAAGACAGGGAACATGCTTCAACACATAAACATTGGCAAGCATTTCTTTAATAAGATCCCAATTGCCCAACAAACTCTATCAAGAATGGACAAATGATATTAAACAAAACTGAAAAGCTTCTGTACAGCAAAAGAAACAATTAACAGGATAAATGGAGAGCCCAAAGATTAGGAGAAAATGTTTGGTTCCAACACATCTGACAGAAGACTAATTTCTAGAATATACAAAGATCTTAAGAAATCACACACCAAAATAACAAATAAGCCAATGGATAAGTAGGCAATGGAACTGAACAGAAGGTTCTCAAATGAAGAAATATGAATGGTGGTACATGCATGTAATTCCAGCACTTGGGTGGCAGAGGTAGGAGAATCAAGGGTTTGAGGCTAGCCTGTGCTACAGAGAAAGATGCTGTTTCTAAAAATCAAACCAACACAAAACAGAACAAAACAATAAAAACATTAAAAAAGAGAACAAAGGCTAGATAAATCATGTCAAAAATGATCCTTATCTCATTCATTACCAGCAGTTTCCACCCAAGTAAAAGTCATCTGGAGAATATACTCAGCCAATAGATCAGGATGTTTCGAATAGATAAATGGATGACTGGCAAAACTTCATTCTTTTGCTTTGCCATTAGCCATTAAAGTTTTCTTTTCTCTTGTTGAAACACTAGATTCTAAGAATGTTAAATTTACTTTAGTCCCACAATTATTATAAAGTATACTTAAAATCAAATCGATAAACATTCTTCAACAAATGGAAATAAATGTGTCTCTATTTGGATCTATTTGTATGAGCGTATCTTTCTTTTCAGGTCCTACTTCTCAATAATCAAAGTATTCCAAGAAGTAAACATAATACTTTGCCTTTCTCTCTTTAATTGTCTTTATTTTTAAAAGCTAAAATATATTTAAAATGTAAAATACTTCTAGAAAAGCAATTAACTGTAAATTATCCAGAGAAGATAGAAAAATTTCAAAGTGATTATGTTCAGCTTAAAATACAAACATCCTAAATTCCCCACTAGTTCCATAGAATTATAATCATTTTTAGTTTTCTAGATTGATACTATTTGGCTTTCCAAAGGAATGGAGAATTTTGGAGTGCTTTGTTTTTTTTTTTTCTTCTCTATGGTATTAACTGAAGTTGCAAGATAATTAGCATAGACTTTTCATTAAGCAGCATACATTTCTTTTTAGACACCACCATGAGCAATTTTCCATGAGGGTCTATTAAAAGTTGTAACTCTATTATTTATACCTTTGGAGAAATATGCTTAATAAAGTTGTGTAATGTAACTGATTTTTATCCAGAACATTAATTTCAATAATAATAAGTATGTGATACATATTAATGAAACTAACACCTGCTTATCTATCAACCACTTTTTGAAAGTGATGTCAAATATCAGATGTTCTGTTTATTGAAAAATTCAGAAAACATGGTATTGTGTTTCTAAAATTAACAATAAAAACAATGTGAGAAAAGGATCATGAAGTTTGGGTTTCAGTGAAAATTAAGTTTAAATATGACTTATGCTTTGAAATTCTTATAAAATGTGTGTGTGTGTGTGTGTGTGTGTATCTGAGTCTACAGTCATACCATCCTGACATCAGACCCCATCTGATCTCAGAAGCTAAGCAGGGTCAGGTGGGCCTGGTTAATACTTGGATGAGAGACCATCTGGGAATACCAGCTACTGTATGCTTGGGAGATGGACCTGGCAGGCCACTTCCCCGGAACAATCAGCCATTACAAACTGTTTGAATAGCAGAGCAGCACTGACTATAGTGCCAGGCATGGCAAAGAGGCAGGAAATGTTTCCCTCTGTTGTACATAGAATAGCTAGGAGCTGGACCTGACTCTACAGCTGACTTGGTATATGTACACATATAGGTGCACATGCCCACACACACAAACACATATAGCACTGAATCACAGATAGTTTAAAACAGTGGCAATAGATTTTATAGTGGGATATTGAGTTTGTTAAAATATTTAAATATTGTTTTATTTGCTACAGTAATCTTGTGGGGTCTTCCTAACTGTAAAGTAAAAGTAAAAAGGGGGTTTTCCATTGATAAATAGCTCAAGGTGATAAGACTTGGATTCAAAGGAATAAAGAGAGGTGAGAGTACCTTATGAAATTAAACTACTACTATGAACAAGAATGGTTATAGAATATGTATGTAATATGATCCAGTTCTCAAACATATACATACATACACACACAAGTTTTATAAGCATTTCAAAGCATGCTGTTGTTGTTGTTGTTAGGTGCCGTCGAATCGGTATCCGACTCATAGCGACCCTCATAGGGTTTTCAATGGCTGACTGTTTCGGGATTGCCTTGGGAGTGGATTGCCAGGTCCTTCTCCCATTTTTGTGGTGCTGGGAATTGAACTCGGGACCTCAGAGATTGCAGCGCAGCGCTCTACCAACTGAGCTAAATCCCAGCCCCTTTCAAAGCATAGCTCATATTTAAACTTAATTTTCACTGAAACCCAAACTTCATGATAATCCTTATTTCCTCACATTGTCTTTATTGTTATGCTTCAGAATATCACTTTCCATGTAAGTGTTATAATTAGTGCTTGTAAATCACCAACTCAGGATTAAATCCAAGTCTATTTCAATTGTTGTTGTTAGGTGCTGTCCACTTGGGTCCAACTCATAATAACCCTATGTACAACAGAGCAAAACACTCCCTGACACTGTGCCATGTATAAATTTTTTTTTTATGTTTAAGAACATTATTGCTGACACTGTGTCAATCCATCTAGTTCAGTGTCTTCCTTATTTTCATTGACCTGACACTCTCACAAGCATGATGTCCTTCTCTATGGATTGGTCCCTCCTAACAACATGTCAAAAATATGTAAGACACAGTAACCACCCTTGCTTCCAAGGAGTATTCTAGTTGCACTTTTTCCAGGATGGATGTGTTGGTTCTTTTGGCAGTCCATGCCATATTCAATATTTATTTCCAGCAACATAATTGAAAAGTAGCAATTCTTCTCTTGTCTCCCTTGTTTATGGTCTAGCTTTCATAAGCACATGATCCAAGTGATAATACCATGGCATGAGTCAGATGCACCTTCATCTTCAATGTGGCATCTTTTCAGCATGTTAAAGAAAATGCAGTATTAAGGAAAGACAAAAATTTGAGGATTTCTAGTTTGTTATAATGTTTCTGTTTTCATTCAAATATTTCTGGTTAATTTTATTATCAAAAATTAATGAAAAAACTGTAGTGATCTTTGAGAACTAATCATATGTCTAAGTTGTATAATATTCCTGAACTTCCCCATTACTCACATGCTAAACTCCGTGGAACATTCTCTACCAAGTCACTCTCGTGTGACAGTTCCAGCAATAAAAAAATGAGTATGCTGAAAATGCATCACTGCCTCTCAACTTATTTTCTATGTTATATTTTCCTGTTTGTTCAAAATTCAGCCTGTTTATTTACCCAAGAAAACAAACCTATCTCACAACTGCTAAATTTCTTTTTAATTATTCAACCTGAAAGCGCTACAGATCTGAAAGAACATAAAAATCTCTCCTGGTACCAAAGGAAAACTTCACAATTCACTCCCTCATGAATAGTGTTCTTGTAAATGTTTGCATAGTGATTGGAAGGAAAATTGCTATCTTTAACTGCCAGTGTCCAAGATACTCCAGAGTAATTTGAAAATGTTTTCTAAGAATGGAAAAAAGACAATGTGTTATGCACAAGAATATGGAATACACAGAGAGAAAAGTACATTAACTCATTATTTAATAAAGTAATCATTCTGCTAGCCACCATTGGGTGAGAATGAATATATATATATATATATATATAAATTTTTTCTTAAAGAGCTTAAAAATAGTATTGTATGTTTCTTAATGATGCTTAAATTTCTAAAGAATAAGTAATTATATCTTGATTATTCATTCACTTATTCATTTTACACAGTCTGTATTTCTTTTGTTGTTGTTATGTGCCATCTATTCAGGTCCAAATCATAGTGACCCTATGTACAACACAACAAAATACTGCCCAACACAGAGCCATGCCTGGCACTATGTCAGAGGTTTGTTTTGGGGATTGCTTTCGGAATTGGCTGCAATATCTTTCCCCCATTTTTGTCCTGCTGGGGATTGAACTCCAGGCTTCAGACAGCACAGAGCAGTATTCTACCAACTCAGCTAAATCCCAGCTCTTGTATTTCTTTTCATTTGTTTGTTGATTTTTTGTTTGCAGTACTGGGGGTTAAACCCAGGGCCTCGAGCCTGCATGCCTTGCAAGTGCTGTACCACTGAGCTGCGCCCCCAGTCCATTTTTTTTTTTAATATTTTAGACAGGGTCTCGCTAAATTACGCAGACTGACTTTGGTCTCAACACTGTGATCCTCCTGCATCTGCCTCCTGAGTTGCTGGGATTACAGGCTTGGGCCACTGTGCCCGGCTCAGCTCCTGCATCTCTTTTAATCATATGGACCAACATATCTGGGAAATCTTGGATCTTCTCACGCTACATTGACACTCCTGTGTTTTCTTTCTGTATTGCATTCCAGGGGCTAGCATATTATTCGCTGCATAATTGTATAAGTTTTTCATCACTTTTGCCTGTATCCACAGTGAACACACCCTGAGAACTGCTATTCCATTCTGTCTTTAATCCTAGTTTCCATTAAGTGTATGGTTTATACAGATAATACATTTTCTTTCTTTAATTGTTAAATGCACTGCCATATCTTTAAATAAAGGGCAGCATCTGGCACATAGCACTCATTTAATTAATACATGTTGGCAGATAAATGTTGCATGGTATGTAAAAGAGTATGTAATTATTTTTTATAATATTGTATTGCTAAGAATTTTTAAATGCATTGTATCACATAATTTTGATACATTATAAATGAAATAAAAAAATTAGCCCTCCTAGGTACATCAACTAAGAGGGGAGTTGAAATGTCAGAGAGACAATAAAACTTCACTTGGCTTTATATTAACTTCTTTGAAAGTGTGAATGTGGAGAGTGAAGACATAAAAACAGAAAATTCCACTCCTCCAGGAAAAAGTTAAAATGCTTAAGTGTCACATTTTTAATTATACTTTTTTTCATTGGACTGTAAGTGACATTTGGAGATGCTAGATCTATTTTATTTGACATAGTAACTGAAGAGTCAAAAAAGAATGCCCACCATATAACAGGCACTGAATAGGTAATTTCTGAATAATTAACAAGTTAAATATCATATTACTGGCATATAATTAATAATATATAGTGGTGATTCTGATACAGTTATTAGGAACAGTAGAAAAATGAATGCTAAAAATACCTCTAGGTTTAAAGAAATTTTATTTTATATTTGTAAACTTTCAACACTGAATATTTTATTGGTAGTACATAATCTGTCCATTTTCCTACATATATATTGTTGTTATTGTGGTTAGATGCCATGGACTTGAGTCTGACTCATAGCGAACCTATGTAGAACAGATCTAAGCCCTCCTTGACACTGCAATGCGTGGCATTTTCAGTGCTTCTCTGCTATTCATAGGGTTTTCAATGGCTGTTTCAGGATTGTTTGGAGAATGGACTGCGAGATCCATCTCTTCTTTTTGTGGTGCTGGAGATTGAACCCAGGCCCTCAGAGTGCAACATGTGCATGAATTAATTTGAATTCACAATAATCTTAAGAGGGTCTACTACCATAAACTCCCTCTCAATATGGAAGAACTATGGTAAATAGTAGCTAATTAAATTGTCCAAGTTCACATTCTAGTACGTGTATTTATCTGACTTGGCAAAATTTTACACAAAATGACTCCAAAAGTATCAGTGGCTTGAAACAACAAAGTTTGTTTCTTGTATTATTTGTGGTCCAATTAAAATAATATATGAAAAATTGATTTTCCCAAAAGTTTTCAAGGGATAGGCCTGGAAATGATGTACTTCTTGCATCTCAATAACTAACATTTAGTTATATGGTTTTTAAATTACAAAATATAGGGAGAAATTAAAGCCAGCTCTGTGCCACATTTAAGATTTCTTTTCATTCTCTTTTATAGTTACCACCTTTCAGCAAAGCTCTTCTGGATAAAGTGCATGTTATGCACCCTGTTTTAAGTTTTAAATTCTCTAATAGAAGTTTCTTTGTGAGTTTATGTATGGTAAATTTAAATTTCTTTGAAAAAAACAAGGTACATGTTTGATACCTACTTAGTTTGATTAATATGCTGTGGTCAGAAATAGGTAAATTTATTTTATTTCTGCCTTAATTTTACCACAGTTTTCCATATTTTAACTCAATATTTAGTACAAACATAGTAATGACAATGACACTTTAATATACATTGTATCCCATATTGCAAAATTATTTTATTAGTTTTTCTATCCAGATTGGTGAGTTATTATGTTTATGACCAACCCTTGATTTTTAAATCTTTGTTTACTGTATTAGTCTTTTTATGTGCCATGTAAGTGTTGCCAATCCTTTTGATTTCAATCTTCAAAGTCAAAGTTATATGTATGAATATTTCTTTATATCAAATGTCAAATGTGTGTTTGGCTATATGAGCCAATTTTTTAGCTTACTTACCTTTTTATTTCAGAATGCTAAGGCCCTTTTAAATGGAAGAGCATTGAAAATTATACTTCAATAGTTTTTAAATGTTAATTTAAAATTTTCTATTTTATGAATTATTGTTAAAATGAATCATGTTGTTTTATATACTAAAACTTAATGTTTTGGTATATAGTTGATATGCTGATACCAATACCAGAGAAAACTGATAGTCTTGCTACATTATTGAGAGTTTTCTGTTGTTGTTGTTGTTGTTGTTGTTGTTGTTATTATTATTATTATTATTATTATTATTATTATTATTATATAAGGAAATTCTTGATTTATAAATCTTTTATATGACTTTTTATGCTTACAAGTCTTTTTAAGGCATACAAAAAATCCCCAGAAAAAAGTGAAAAATCTTGTCACTCTTATTACTGTGAACATTCTCCTTGGAGTCTATGCTGAACAATCATTTAGAAAGGCAAGAAACAGGTCAGGTGTGGTGGTGCAGGCCTTCAGTCCCAGCAACTGGGGGGGCAGATGCAAGAGCACCATGAGTGTGAGGCCAGCGGCAGCCTGTGGAACTTAGCGAGTTTCTGTCTTGAAATAAAAAATAGAGTGGACTAGGGGTACAGCCCAGGGGGAAAGCACTTGTAAAGTATGCGTGAGGTCCTGGGTTCAACTCCCACGTACCAAAACAAATGAACAAACAAAAAGTCTACAAATAAGTAAATGTCACTCATTGTATGTTTTCCTGTTTCTCATTTACAGGAAACCTCAAAAAATGTCAGACAATATATTTCAAAAATGACCACTGGGAAAAAAATCCAGTTTTCCTCTCCTGTCAATACATGCATAATAATGAGTACAGTTCAGAGCACTTCCAAAGTGATTTTAAGACCCTGCTATCCACACATATGTTGCATATACCTGTGGGTATTTAAAAGCAGGGAAGCTATAAACAAAAGATACCATGATCAATTATATTAATCCCTACTGAAAAGCAGGAAATAATTTTCTTATTTGAAATAATTAGAATCATTTTAGTCAAAATTATGCTCTCATAATTTGTAATCATTTTAAGAAATTTCTACTAACATTCATTTTGATTTATATATATTTTTCATTTGATAAACATTGGCCATAGATACCTTACATGCCTAAATATTTTTCTATGATTTCCTACCTTGTGACATAGATAATTTCAACGTCTTCAAGCTTATTAATTTTCTGTTAAATATAAGATGAATAATTAAGCAAGAGTTACTTATAAATGTTTTGTCATTTAGCTCAGCTCAGAATCACCAAGAGATACATAAACATTCCACTCAGGACTTGAAATCATATGAATAAGACTTATGATATCCTCTGCACCAGCTTAAAGGTGTCTGAAACTCCAGAGCATAAAGCCTAACTGATTTTCTCTGGTACATTAATCAAAGCAACTTTGACAACTAGAATTATGTTGTTATTCCTGTGAGGCACTCAGAACTGTTTTTGATTCCCAGGTGGCATTGATTTCACTATTCTGAAGTAGCAGTAGAGAGGAAAAGAACCATAGTTGAAATATCAAAAGAAATAAAAATGACAGAACATTTCTGACCTATCACAGTAAATAACAACTTGGCTTCCAGACTTAAACATCAATATTGCATATTTTCTATCATGTACTATAGAAATATACTACAAAATAGCTTTTAACTGCCATTTCCTCATTATAAGTGTTAAAATTATAATTGTTTTAAAGTTATAATAGCTTATATATTTTATAAGGTTTATAACTTCTGCCAAATAGATCAATTGCATAATAAAATAAAATTTTAATTGACATCAAATAGTAATAGATGTATTCATTTTTTAGAGAAATTAATTAAAATCTAAAAAATGTATGGGCTTGAGCACACACAGCATAGCACAGTTCTAAAAACAAACGTTTCACTATAGAGAATTTATAGACTGAGCAGTTGCTGCTTATTGAACTTCAGTATTTTCTGTGTTTACAAATTAAATAGGAGGTTTAGATGTTTCCTTATTTGCTGAGATTGGACTATGTTATGAGCTAAGGCTGGACTTTGAAACCAAATTGTGATCCCTTGCCTCAACAAGAATATCTTGAGTAACAAAGGACTGAACCCTAAAGTTGAAAAATCTTGCGATCTTATTTTTATTTATTGTCAGCCCTTTGATTCTGTGGGGGGGGGGAGGGGGTTCAGTGATACCTAGAGATACCAAAGTCTGCAGAAGCTCAAATCCTTTATATAAAATAATACAACATTTGCATATAACTATTAACATCCCCCCTCATATACTTTAAATGCTATCCAATTGCCTATAATACCTAATAAGGTATAAACATGCAACAAGTAGTTATTTTACTATATTACTAAGCAGATAATGGCAAGGGAAAAGTCTAAATGCATTCAGTATAGAGACAATTTGTTTTTCAAATATTTTCTATTTGAAGTTGTGTGAATCCATGGACATAGATCTAAAAGATTCACAGGGCCAACTGTACTTATTGTTTCTATAGCAAATCTATGGTTCAAAATTGCCAGGGACAAAAGAAAACTGGATAAGTAACGGTACACAAGAAATATTTTATGAGAGAAAATGCAAAGATGTACAAGTAATTATATGTGTTCAGGGGAGTATCTCATAACTCTAAAGAGCATTTAAAAATGTTTATCTGATCAAAGTCAAGTACAATATCAAGTTCAGAACTGGGGCTATAACCACTTATGTTTGGGGAGAAGAGGCCTGTATAGTATCACAGCCATGTTAATAAAATTTTAAGCAAATAAGAATGCTATAAACAAACCTTATAATTTTATCATGAACATGTGGCTCCCACATTACCTCATATCTCAAACTGTTTAGGAAAATATATTATTTCAACGAGACAAGTTGTTTGCTGGGCACTATGGCATACACCTTCAAGCTCAGCAATTTAGGAAGTTGAGGGAGGAGGATTGAAAGTTTGAAGTCAAAGGCAGCCTGTGTAACTTAGAACCTATCTCAAGATAAAAATATAAAAAACAGGTTTAGGGTGCAATTCCGTGGTAGAACATTTGCCTAATATGTGTGATGTCCTGGGTTCAAAACCCTAGTACTGTCCCCCCAAAAAAAGGAAAAAGAAAAATTATATATAAATAGATGGACTTTCTTTGTTAACACTTCAAAGATTTGTGCCTTTGTTCATGAAAAATCTTACTCTGTATTCTTATTCCTTTATAATATTTTAATCATGTTTTCACATTACGATTATGCTGACTTAATATGAAAATATAGGAATGTTTCCTTTTTCTCTTTTTTCAGAAGATGTTTCTATAGGTTTGACTTGATGTCTCCTAAATCTCTTAAACATTTAAGAGTACAGAATGTTTCTTACTGTGATCAGATCCCATATTATGGAGGGAGGTTTTATTTGGAACATTTCTCCAGCACTGTGAAATCTCTCTCATTATCCAAGGGGTGACACTTAAAATGGGCCCTGGGATGGATGGGATGGAGATATATATATATCTTGGGATTCACAGGGGTTTTTGTGGACTACTCAATATCATGAAAGATCAGAGCCAAGAAAAAATTTTAGACTCAGAAAGTTATAACATTGTTTAATATTGTCACTTATTTTAGTGAAGGGAAGGAGAAGAGGAAATTATTTTATAAGTTGTTGCTGTCATCATTGTATAGTTTCGTATTCCAAATCTTTTGACAATTTAGTCATTTTACTTATATATTTGATATAAGCCCTTTTTGTGATAGAAATCATAGTGTCTTGTCTTTTCAAGACATTTTCAGATCTGTGTTTTATTGTTATAGTTGTTTGTTTTTTTATACTTTGTATTTGGTGCCTAATGAAGACAATGGCAGCATAGTACTATTTGAGATTATGATCTATATCAACAAAATAGTTTATTCAAACCAGGTGCGGTGGCACACGCCTATAATCCTAGCCACTAGTGGGGTACTGGGGGTAGAGGTAAGAGAATCACAAGTTCAAGGCCAGAAGCAGCCTATGCAATTTATGATATCCTGTCTCAAGACAAAAAATAAATAAATAAAAAAAAAAGATGCAGGAGATGCAGCTCAGTGGTAGAGCACTTGCAAAGTATGTGATTGGACCTGGGTTCAGCCTCCTAGTACCACACACACAAAAAATTATTCAATATTGTATTCAGTAAATAACTTGAAACATATAACTTAAAACCAAATCTTAAAAAAAAATGTTCTCAACATTAGTCACTCAGCAAATCTGTTATATCATTAGCCTCAACTAGTAATCATGATAAAGTGCAGTATTACCTGATTATATACTTACACTATGCTTAGCAGGTATTGAAATTACTTAAATATTTTAAATTGGGATATCAAATTTGGCATTTTAACCTACATATTTCTTGAAAAACTAACAAAGGATTTCATTAGAAAGTAGCTAACCATAATGCATAAATGTTAGCTCTGTATTCACAATGAGTATTTTCACAGTAATTAGTTTTAAAAACTTCTGAAGAAACAAAGAACATAGAAGAAAGCAGCAGGAAAAATTTTAAGCATTCAAAAATTGTAATTCCTTTAGATATGTGCATACAAGAGAAACTTAAAATTTGGGTGCTAATATTTTAGACTAGCTGTCTCTAGTCTACTGCAAAATAATGAATGTACGGTAGGCTCTTGGCAAAAGACTAATTAGTAGCAATCAAGATGAAAAATCCATTCTTCTCCAAGAAACATCATTGGTAAGAGAATGTACTACCGATTGAACTGGCAACTTCAGCCCACTCTTTATATCCCACCTTTGTGGAATTGTAGGTAATAATCACAAAAGTAAATTCACTTTGAATCATGTGCATATGAGAATAATGATCAGTTAGGCAGATACAAAGCCAAATGTGGTTATATTTACCAGAAAAGAGACATGCCACTATAAATAATGAAGACAATCTTTGTGAGATGAATACCTATTGTGCACACCAATTGTGTCAGATGAATAACAATTGTGTCTACTATAGTGTTCAGTAGTAGTGTAATGCAGTAAAATGGGAAAATGCTTTATTTTCCATCTTATTTTACATTTTGAAATTTGAAATGAATCTGGATAATCAGTTGACAGATGTTTATGTTCATAGTAAACAGATCATGTATTTTAACCTTATATGACACAGAGGGGCTTGAGTACAGCTCAGCTGGTAGAGCTCTACTGTGCCCTGTCTGAAGGCCTGGGTTGGATCCCCAGCACCTCAAAAATAGGAGAAGGATATGGCAATCCATTCACTAAGCAATCCTGAAGCGATCAGCCATTGGAAATCCTATGTGTCGTTATGAGTCAGACCCAATTTGATGGAACCTAACAACAACAACAATATACAGAAGGCTTTGTCTAGAGCCATTAACATATTCTATAATATAGCTCTGGAATGTCCCCTCCATGGCCATGTGTTAAATAATTCATTCTCAGCCTGGCAATATTGGAAGAGGGTGTAACCCTTCAGAAAGCTGGGGCCTCCAAAGAGGCTTTAGGTCACGGGGGATTTTTTCTCAAATGGGATTGGGAAATACCAGCCTCTTCCACTTTCTCTTTACACCTGGACATAAAGTAAAGGACCCACCTTTGTCACACACTTCCTGCTGCCACAGGCCCAAAGCAATGAATCCAGTTGCTCATAGATCTAAACCTCCAAAAGTTGGAGCCAAAGTAAGCCTTACTTCTTTTTAATTGATATATCCTAGGTACATGTTAAAATAATGGGAAGCTGGCAGACAAGCTTATGACACAAGAACCCAATTATTGACAAAGAAGAAAAACTTCTCCTTAATTCTAGCATCTTGTGTTTTATTTATTTGATTAGACATACCTTGAAAATCACTGGTAAAAGAAGAAAAACATTTGTGATTGCCTAAATCCAACATACACTTGTGCTTATGTTTCACCATGTCAGAGTGGCAAAATTTCTTTCCATTTTTCAAAACCTGAACAATGTATTAATAATGCATGATCTACACAATACTGATGACAGATGATGAAAGGAAAGGAATAGCTACTTAGAAAGTAATGTGTCTTTTTTCTTGGTGATGGGCTCCACTTGTTTCTGATTTCAGAAGAGTAAAACTAGTTGATGGGAAGAGTTTTCATTTTATTTGTCACAATAAGATTTGAAGAGTCAAGGCAGCTATTGCTCTCATCCTTACCCCGTCACACTGATTATCTTGTGAGTTTGATTTCCCTTGATCAGTGTTATTCTACATTCTTCCTCTGCAGAATTTATGCTTGAGGATTCATTTTTTTCAGTCTTATCTTTCCATTTTACAGTAAGAGATTTTTTTTTCTAAAAGTGGTATTCACCTCACTGAGTTTGTCATAAAAGTCAAAAGGATATGGCTGCCAAGCAAAGCCATGTTCTTAGAAGTTTGCACTCTGACATTGATGCAACACTTTTAAAGAAAACACAGTCATAACTCAAAGATTATCATAGTCGTTAATGGCATAACACCAAAGTTGTATACTGAAATGTAAACTATGCCAGTGCAGCTAGATGTTAATGAGCAGTATCTACAAAGGTTAAATATAAATACACATAATTATAGCTTTCTTGTGACAAGAAATTA
>VMDO01031224.1:0-20332 GCA_007922755.1 Pedetes capensis
ATTTGATGTGGTCCCATTTATCTATTCTTGTTGCAATTTCTTGAGCAATTGGGGTCCTATTAAGGAAATCTTTTCCAATGCCTATATGATGGAGTGTATTGCCTATCTTGCCTTCTATGAGTTTTAAAGTTTCTGGTTTTATGTTGAGATCTTTTATCCATTTTGAGTTAACTCTCGTGTATGTTGAGAGATGCGGATCATTTTCTGATGTATATTGTTGCTGTTATTAAGTGTCATTGAGTCATAGCCAACTCGTAGTGACCCTTATAGGGTTTTTAATGGCTGATGTTTTTGGGATTGCCTCTGGAGTGGATTACCACATCCTTTTCCCATTTTTTCAGTCCTGGGAATAGAACTCAGGACCTCAGAGACTGTAGAGTGGGACTCTACCAACTGAGCTAATGTATATACTGAGCTGATGTATATACCAAATATAAAAAAACTCCAGATATTCTATATCAGCCAGCAATAAATTAGTAGCTTACACACTGTCTACAGATCTCTTCTCCAGCTAATGGGTGTTTATATAATGCAATCGTTCTGTCATTAGTGGCCAGAAGTAATCACTCCCTCCACAAATAATACCTCTTTAGTACTTGTATCTCTCCTGTAATATTGATGACATTCTACTCTGGAATATAGTGCCTTGTGTGCATGTCTTTTCTCTCTTTATAAACTCTATCTAATTTATCTGTGAATTCCTCACACTGGTTAATGAAAAAATTTAAAAAAGCTTGACATATCTCAATAAGCGCATTTATTTATTATATATTTACTACTCATTTACTATGTACCAGAAGTATAATGGTCATGCTCTAGTTATAGCAATAAGTAGACAAATATTCATTAGTTATATAAATATTTATAGAATTTCAATTGACTTATGTGCCATAAAGATACTGGGTGCAATGTGAATATATCTGAGGCCAGACATGGTGATGGGGGTGGTGATTGTGGTTGTGGGAAGCCAAAGAGAGGGGAGGACATGTGTGAAAGCTGTTGTTGAATCAAAATGAACACACAGATACTAAAACAAGAAAATAAATCAGTTCTGTTACTGTGTCTGTAATATGAGCAGTCAAATAAATATGGGCATTGAAACAGAATTATTGATTAAGCAGAGTCACCAGATTCACTTTTAATTAATAGCATTCAATTAGTATATAAAGTTTAACTGTAAGTTATTTTTATCTATCAAATATTTTGGCATACACACACATACATGTTACTCTTCAAAACTCTAGTTATCTAAGAGGATGGCTCTGGTTTTACAGGAACAGAGAATTCATTTTCATAAGTTTTCTGTGGATTCAGAAGTCTGGCTAAGGTTTTCTGTATTTTCCTATAAGAGGATGAGAGTGGTGGTTGGTCAAATGTTCCATTTTGTTGAGGTTCCTCAATACTGCTCTCAAGCAATTAGAATGTTTGATTGAGTAGAGGACTAGAAACCTTAGATTGCCCCCAGAATCTTGCTCAGAGTTCACTGTTATTCCTTGGTAACTTCAGACCAAAACAGAGCTTCTAAACTGTGAGAGAATGGACTCCCATCTCCCCAATTCTTTCCCACTCATTGACTCAGTGACTACAATGGACTACAAAACAACAACATTTTCATTTGCACAAATTTCACCAGACCACTTTGTTTTTAAACACCACCTCTCCTAGTACTCTAAAATAGCCTTTTGAACACCTCAGCATCAACTGTGTTATGAACTCTGCCTTTGCTTTGGTAATAAACCTTTCCTTGAATGGAACTGATGGAAACAAATGGTGGTAATTCGAGATAACATACATTATCATCTAACATTTGAGTCAGATGATCTGCACACTTTTCTGTTATATTTTTAGGCTATCACTAGGTTTTTTTCTTTCACAAAGCAAAACATGTTTTTATTAAAATCATATACATAATATACCTTTGCCCTGAGTCCTTCTGCATATTTATTTTATTGCAAGATCTGTTTTCTTAGTGAAACACAAGGGAGGGAGCTGCTAAATTGGGATATTAGCTTTTATGAGGTTCATTAAATGACTATGAGTAGAGAATCAGGAGAGAGAAAATTTGGCAGAGTTCTTGCTACAAAGACTAATGATGCTGTCTACCTCAACAGAGAGAGTCTAGTGAGTTAATTTTGTTGGGAGTAGTACATGTTTACCAGCTGGACAATCTTATTTTTCCTTCATTGCCAATGCATGTAAAAATGGTGTATTTACACTTCAATGCATCACTGCATATTTCATCAAGGAAAATGCTACCAGATTATTTTATATCCACACAGATAAAACTTTGATGCTAGTAGGTAGCAGACAAGTATAGGTTAATATTTGCTTTCTGTCCAGAAATTGTATACATACTGACATAGCATGTCAAATAAAAGGATAAGCCCCATCAAACTCAACCCTTTGTGGAAGATTTTTTTTCACACATTGTTGCATGTATAGTAAATCAATTAAAATTAATTTCAACTATGAGTAACAAAAATTCAATGTGTCAGTGATCTAAATATTATTGACATTTATTTTTCAGTTTCAGTAAGTTTAAACTCCAAATCCATACTATTTGAAGTACTTCCATTTTCATATTTTTCTCTTTTTTTATTCCTATAACAATTCTCCTTCATGTGTCTGTCAGCTTGTTGTGCGGTAGGGGCTTGCAGGTTGCTGTGATTCTGAAAGTTATGCCACCAGTCTCAGATACCAGTGGGGCCACCTACAGTGGACAGGTTTCTGCTGAGCTTCCAGACTAAGACTAGGGAGAAGGACCTGACAGCCTACTCCCAAAACAGCCACTGAACTCTCCATGCAGAGCAGAGAAACAGTCTCAGATGTAAGGCCAGAAAATGAGCCCCCCAGGTTGGAAGGCATTCAAAAGATGACCGGGAAAGAGTTGCCTCCTCAAAGAAGAGTTGACCTTAATGATGGAGTAAAGTCCCTGGGACCTCCATTTGCAGATGTGGCACAACTGAAAAAGAGAAGAAACACAGTGACTGTAACAATGGGCTCAAACAAACTAACTAACAAAAAATCATGTGCACGACACAGTGTCAGGTAGTGCTTCATGCTGTTGAATAGAGGGTCACGCATTGGACCCAACTCAATAGCACCTAACAGCAAAACCAAATATAATTCTGGGCTGGAAACAGAGTAGATGTTAGAAGACTAATAAAGTGAGGCTCAGTTGAATTCTGTATCACCTCTCCTGTGGAAAAAATCGCTAGCCCAAAAGGAGAGTCTAGACTTCAAGAAGGTCAATGGAAGCACAGAGACTTCTGTCTGCTGGCCTATTGAATCACTGGGGAAAGACATCTGAGCCAACAACATGGATATCTTGCATTACCTGCATAAGGCTCACCTGAAGGTGATGTGGAGTGAATATGAGAGTTCACACTCCCTCAAAGTTGCCCAGTAAAGATATCTTCAATCAGCATTTGAGTAAACCTTATGCCACCAATCTTGTCCAACAGTAGTTTCAAAAGGATTTCTCATTGTTAATTATTGGCATTGATACAGACATATGGAAGGACTTGTAAATGGCACCAAATTCCATAATAATAGTCCAATCTCTAGAAGGAATTGGTAAGGAAACAGAGAAGAAAGAGCATGGAAATTGGAGCCAAACAGAATTCAGCTTGAACTGTGGTTTGGCCATGTCCTTGCTGTGTAACCTTGGACAAGCTACTTGCACCCTTGTCTTTGGCTCAAAATGTTTCTACTCTTATCTGAGGAGGTGATGTCTGTGAATGCATCTTGTTCAATACTTGACAATATAAAGGCACTCTGTAAGCAGTAACTATTATTATGGAAAGGAGGGTAGGGAGAGTCTGACCAATGCATCATCTTTGTGGAACTCAAGTCTGGGAGGCGACAGAAGGCAGTCAAAGAAGTTGAGGAATTCCAGAGGTAGCCAAAGCCACAAGGTAGCAGAAGGCTGTCTGAAAGCATGGATGCCAGAAGAACAATGGGAACTGAAAAAAGAAAACTACCACCTCTAAGCCCTGCTACTACTTGGCCCTCTCTTTTTTATCTTTGAACTACTTAATAAACACTAATTAACCTGGTGTCCTGTGAGACACACTTGCCCAGAGCACCATGCTCTTAAGAACTATGCAAATCTCGGTAATTGACTAGATTTTACTCCTAGTGTTAAGTCTCTACTTCCAAGCATCTGCCGTCTTGAAAGTCCTCTTGTTACAAGTATGATTTAAAAGGTTCCATGTTTATTTTTGCACATTTATGCACCTCAGGTAGATTTTGTTCTCCTTAAAGGCAAGAATCTTATCTCCTGATTCAATGTGGATTTGATTCCCCCTTATCTCCAAGGAAGGCAACAGGGTGAGGCTAAGCCTTCTGAATGTGTGTTGCCCACCATCTTCTTTGCACTCATTATATCTATGTGACCTGGATCCCTCTCAATCTACTGTTTATGGCCTCTGCTTACACTATCCATAACTTTGATTCTCATTTCTCTTTGATCTCTATTGTCCATTACTACTTAAAGGCCCAATTCTAACATCAACTCTGTCATTACCCATGCCCTGATTATTCTACCCACTAGACTATTCCTTTCTGTGAATTTTGGTTGTGCTGCCTTATCACAACCTTCACTTATTCCCAATTGCTTCATGATCTCCATCTTCATCTCTACAAATGCCTTAAGGAAAAAGGTTTATGTCTTTCATTGATTGATTCGGCAAATATATCTTTTGTTATCCCCAGTTGCATAACCACCATATGATGAAAATATAGTAGACCCTCAGTAAGTACTGTTTGTTCAGACCAAGTACATTTTCCAATGTGAGTCTACTCTCTGGTAAAAGATTTTTCTTGGACTATAAGAGAAAAGTGATTCTAGTTCTAAATTGTACTCGCTTTACATATCTGCCCAAAAATTTTACTGGGCATTTCTTATTAAAATAGAATAGACTGTTTTGGAGAAATCATCTTTTAGAAGAGGGAAAATATATGACTGTATATGTGTATGTGAAAACTATGAATCTCCATATATGTATGTATATAGTATAAACATATGTATGTATATGTACACATTGTATATATGATATATATGTGTGTGAGAACGTATACATATCCTTACACACACACACACACACACACACACACACACACACACACACATATTTGGTTGTTGCTGTTACATATAGTTTATGTTTCTATCCCAAGGGTTTAACTCTCCTCCTCTGATCTATCTGTTGCCCACCTTGCTCTCCTGCCACTCTGTTCCTTGCCCACATTTTTCTACATTCTGTCTTCTTTAAGTTCCTCTAACTTCTCATGTTTTCTCTGTTTTTTAGGTTCCTTTGCATAAAACGTAGAATCTATAAGAATTAACTCCCTAGCCTGGCCCTCCCTCATGTCCTTTGTCCTACCTAGTTCCGACTTTCAGGATTCAGCTGCAAGGTCACTTTTTCTCAGACACCTATTAGAATACTACAGCCTAAGGAGCTATTAACTCCCAGGACACGTCAAACTTCTCTAGTGGTAAGATGTCACCCCTTTGTCAATGCCTGGATCCTAACCTGAGTTGAGTCGTCAAGCCCTGTATCTGTTTTGTTCACTTCTAATATCCCCTTGGCCAGTACATCCCCAGACATAGATAAGGTGCTTGTTAATAATTAGTGAACAAATGGATTGCCATAGGGGATCTGCTTCTCCCAACTGACTCAGAGGATGGATTTCTATGGTTCTCTAATTTATCTATGAGCCTCAGCTTACTTAGGTTTGTTTTGTTAAGTTGCAGAATATTTCAGTGTATAAAATTTGATAAATCATAATTTTATTTCATTTCAAATTACTTAATTGAAAATATCCAGCATGGTTTTTTTTTAAACTAAAACAACATAGTTCTTTTGGGATGGATGGCAAGTTCTCTCTGAACATTTTCCAAATGTGTGCTCATTTACATATTTACTTGGAAGTGTCATTTGTTTTCAAGAAACTTATTTAGAAATTAATTCTCAGTGCAAATTATGGCTGTGTAATCCATTTTGACAAAACAAGCTGGTTGCCTGGTTGCCATTGTAAATGGGCTCATAAAAGAGTGCTTGGTAATATCACTTTAATCCAGTGTTTACTGTACCTGGCAACTGTCCTTGTTGTAGACTTCAAAAGCATTTAGACAGAATGTGGTTATTAATGATGAAAGGACCACCACCCCCGGGTAAATAGGATAAGAGGGGAGACCAAGATATTTTGCTACTCATACCTTGCATTTAAACGCCTGAGACTCAAATTTGGCAAATTGGATGAAGTTCCTTTTATGTAAATGAGTGCATTTCTTGCCTGGAATATTTTATTTATCAGAATCATATAAAGGCTACATAACACTGTAGGAAACGCTGTCATATTTGGTTCTGCTTCTTATAACTTAAAGAAAAGAAGACCAGAAACACAGCGAGGAAATCAGCCCGGCACCGGCTGGGCGTGCAGGTGGACGGACAGGCGCGAGAGTTGCTGCAGCTGCGTCTCTCTGGCAGGCGTCTAGGGCTCTTCAGCTGCGTGCAGAGCCCAAAAATAGACATTTTCCTTTCACTTCCTTTCCTGACTCACCTCGAGCATAATGAGACTTACCGCTCACAAAAGGCACAGCTTTACTTTTATGCTCACAAAATCACCTGATAACACTAGAATGCCAAGGACTAAATACAGACGGCGTGATTTCTTCTCCGTTGGACCCAACAAACATGGCCACGTGCCTACCCTGCACCGTTTCCCCCCCCCCCCCAGGATTATCGAGGTCCTCTTTTTAAGAAACAGCTACCCTTCCCAAGTCCTTTTAAAAAGAGTTGAAGATATTTCTAAATATCTAATTCCTCTATCGTGAAGAATAGTCTACTAGCTATAGAACGCTAGCACTTACTGTATCTAAGTGGAATTTTGAACCTAATTTCTCCTTGTGTTCACCTGCTCTCTCCAGCCACCTGTAACCAATTTTACTCTCTGCTTCTATAAGATCAACTTTTTAATATTTATTTATTTATTTATTTATTTATTTATTTATTTATTTATTTAATTGCAGTACTGGAAGTGCTGAACCCAGAGCCTCGTGCATACTTTGCAATATCTCTGCCACTGGACTGTACCCCCAGCCCCTTTTCTACTTTTTATCTTGAGACAGGGTCTTGCTACATTACCCAGGCTACCTCTGGCCTCAAATTTATAATCTTCCTGCCTCTGCCTCCTAATTCACTGGGATTGCAGGCATGTGCCATCATGCCCTGCTGAGATCAACTTTTTAGCTTCCACATTTGTAGTATTTGTCTTTCTGTGCCACTAAAAACAAAGATTTAAACAAGAGTTGAAGGGACTCTATGTAAAAGTTTTTGTGAATAGTTTTGTGAGATGAAAAAAACAATTATTTTTGTTTGTTTTGTTTTGTTTTGTTTTATTTGTATAGCAGAGTCTGGCAAGGAGCCGTTTTCTCTTAGGGCACACAGATGGGCCACATGTTATAGCCTCACTTGTGTTTAAAAACAGCTCTAGGATTAGACTGTGGCCAATACAATGTGGTCACTCTACACTGTTCCCACACATGGCCAATAAAATCTGCTCACCCTCTACAGTCTGCGCTCTGACTGTGGCAACCATTCATGATCTCAAAACCTTTAAATGGAAGGAACCCAAGTATAGTGTCTTGCCAACCACCACTGGACCATGAGGTGAACAAGAAATCAACTTGTATAAAGCTGCTGAAGTCTACAGTGGTTTATCAAAGCAGTTAACCTAACATGACAATTGTGTGCTCCTTAACCTTTGTGACCTTTGCATACTCATGAAAATAGCCCCATGAAAGAAAAGCTGCTGTCAGCAGTGAAGTTAACATCCAGCCTGAATGGGGAAGGTGGAGCTAAACCAGAGCAGCAGCCCCTTGTTAGCCTGGCCTTGTCCTTTTGAAACCAGGGCGGTGAGGACCAAAACAGACATGGTCTGCCTCGGCTGTACTTCACAAATGAAGCACCAACACCCAAAATGTCCTTACAAACTTTTTTACCCTTTATAAACCACAGACACTGGTAATTTGACATGTCATACCAAAGAGGCAACTGTATTCATGCCCTTCTCTTCCCCTCTTCTATAAAAAGAACATTTTTTTTAATGCTTAGAGTAAATCTATCTGGCCTCAGGCCCTTGGGACAATCATAGGCAAAAACTGTGTCTTTGTTGCCCATGCTTATACCTCCATGCTTAAACTGAAAAATATGTTCTCTTACACACAAAAAATCAAATGTAGATTTGGCAACAATCCAGTTAATCTGCTCATCAGGCTAGAGAAGCCAGATAATTCAAACCAAAAAAGAATATTCATTTAGATAAGGCTTTTCCAGCTAGGGCCACAAAGGAACATCTGCCTGCTTGTAGGCTGTCAAGTTTTTAAGAAGTGCTTTATTTTCTTGGGAAGTACGAATGTAGAAGATGTACTAAAGTACTTGAAATAACCTTTCCTTGTCCTAGATAGCTTTGGGCTATCAGGTCCCAGAAAGGAAGCAGGCATTTCCTTTCTAAAAAGGGGTGGGTTCAGCTTCTAGTAGTTAAGCTTTCTCTCAGGAAGGGGAAAGATCCTTGTTTTTCTTCCCAGTCATACTATGTCCCTAAAAATATCTCATACACTGTAAAGTTGGTTGTCCTTTAACACCTACATTGAGGAAGACCCTCAAATCCAATTTTTAAAAATCAATTTAAAAGTTTTTGATGGAGAAAATCTAAAAGGATCTGTGGAAAAAATAGTGGAAATTTTTCATCTGCCTTCTGTATGTACAGCTGCCCTGTTATTAATGCTTCCTCCCAGGAACATCTGCCTAGGGCTTCACCCCACACCCAGGGTGCAAACCGAGGGCTCAGTAATGCCTACTGTGATGTGGGATTATCCTTGCCTGCATTCTCTCCTGTAACTGTGGCTGGTTCCAAATGGAATTGTTGGTGATCCAGAAACAAAGTGGTCTCCTTTCTGGGAAGCTGTAATAAGGGGATTAAGAAACTGTAGAGGCCCATGAAGGTTTTCCATGTTACTTAAAATGGGACCAGACTCAGCTTTAATCAAAGTTAATCAACCCATCTGAGGCAGATCAGAGAGGACATCCAGAATGGGCTGAATGCTAATGCCGTAGGGGCACCAAGGGCCTTACTGGTAATAGGCAGGAAAGCCTCTTCCTCCAAATGTGAGAGATGCTCAACTGTGTGCAGCCATATGTCTGCTGCAATCTGTGGCCTTATGGATGGAGAACTCTCTCGACCCCAAGGCACTATGTTGAACATGGAACAAAACTGACAGTGCCAAAGGGTGAAAGGCATTCACTGTGCTTCAGAGACAATTGAATATTTTTAGTAACAAAAGTGTTGGCAAATGCATACACCACAGGTGGTGTTTTGTACAACATTTGATCAAGGATGAAGTAAGACTGAGTTCTGAAATTAAAAAAAAAAATGGGTGACTTTCATATTAAGGGTTTAATTTTCTTTTCAACCACAAGAATACTGACATATTTAAATATTTACCATTCTTTCCAAACTGTCATTTCTCAAATAATGTTTGAAATTTTCTTCAAGAAGTACCTTCAGAAACTGTGAAATGCTTTATTAAATATTCAAGGGTAAGTAGCCACTCCATATATAACATTGTTTTTTCAACCCCAACTTGTAAACCTATGTATAGCTATTCAGATATGTGATCAACAAGCTGCATTTGGGTGTGAAAGGACATGTGAGACTTCGAGAGTAATAAACTGTATTTTGGGTGGGGGGTTAATTTACAAAAATGTCTCTAATGCCAGTGACTTAATAGGAATTTTTTAAATGTTGTGCTAAATGGTAGGATGGCAGAATACGTGGTTTACTCTAAAAAATGATCTAATAGGCAGTATTTATTTGGGTATTTATGTTCTGGTACCTTATTTAAAAAATCAGAGTGATGGAGTTTAAAGAGAGCTTTGAAACGTGTACTTTCAGGTGCAACCTTCTGCAGAGGACAATTAGAGAAAAGTGAAATATATATATATTTTTAATTTGCTTGAAGGCATTTGAAAGCTAGTAAAGTATGGAAGGATTACAAGGTCAAGGTTTTGAAGATAGGCATTAGGAGAGAAAATCTGGTACATTTAGGGTTACTTTTCCCTAGAAGTATCTGTCTATTCCAGGCTGGATGACAAAGCAGCCAAGACAACTATAAACAGTGCTTACAGGTAATCTTACAGAGAAAGGAGAACACAAACTGAAATAGAGTTGCTGCTTAGTGGCACTGGTAAAACACCAGTGCTTTGGGTTAAAATCTCAAAGATGTCTAGGAGTAGATAACAGAAATAAGGGTAAACTATAAGTAGAAAGCATATCAAAAGGATTGAAGTCCAGATTCAAATAATATATGTCTTTGAAGTAAAATAAGATGAGACTGTATTGCTGGTGCACATAGCTGCCTACCAAGAGTTATCTTGAGTCATTTCTCTAAGGGAAGATGGTATCAGTCTAAAGCTAACTTTATCTGTATGATATTTCATATGCAGTGAAAATAATCAGGCACATAAGCAGATACACAAATATAGAGAGGAAAACAGACTATCGAATCAGTTAATCTACCAATAAAGACTTTAAAATAGCTATGTGTAATATATTGAAGGAGGTAGATATTCTTGAGAAGTTCATCAGAGATCTGGAAACTATTTTTTTTAATGAATAATATAGAAACTAAGAACTTGATGGGGAGAACAGTGTATTATACACAACTGAAAAATAAATAAGTAAATAAAATGATATGCTAGAAGAAAACATTCAAACTGAATAATGGAGAGTAAAAATAATACAAAATAAAAAAGAAGGTAAGAATTTAAACAATTGTGTGAAAAATATAACAGACATGAAATCACAGAGAGAGAAAGAAAAGAGAAAATGGGATACATGTGATCAATGATAAAATGATAGTAGCTGAAGATATTCCCAAACTAAAGAAAAACATGAAGTCACATATTCAAGAAGCACCAACAACCCCAAGAAGGATTTCTAAAAATCACATCTACATAAACTGCTAAAATCCAAAAGGAAAAAGAAAGAAAAGAATATCCTAAAAACAGAAAGAATGAGAAAGCATAAAAAGAAGGAATAATTACACTGACAACTATCTTCTAAAAAGAAAAAATGGAAACCAGAGGAAAATACCTAACATCTTTAAAGAAAATAACTGACAATCTAGAATTCTATAAACAGTGAAAATATCCTTCAAAAGTAAAGGTAACATAAACAATTCTTATTTTTACTTTTAGTTTACTAATAAGTTTTTATATTATTTTATTATAATTGACATATGATTATACATATTTATGGAACACAGTGTGATAATTTGGTCCATGTGTACAATGTAATATGTACAATGTAATGACCAAACTGGGTAAATTACCATATCTAGTACCTCAAATAGCTATAATTTCTTTGTGGCAAAAATATTCAAAATATTTCTCTAACAGTTTTGAAATATATAATGAATCATTGTCAGCTATTAAATGAACCAAAGCAAGAAAAATCATCACAAGCTGACCTGAACTAAAATAAATATTAAAGGATGTACTCCAGAGAGAGAGAGAGAAAGAGATTGCAGATGGAAGGTTGTAGATTGAAGAATTGAACAAAAATACCACCAAGAAAAACATGGGCTAAATATAACACATGGGAAAATAAAAATTAATGCTAACATTAATACACAGAGAATTTTGACACTCAAAAAGTCAGTGGTGTTCAAGGGTCCTAACGTCTTCACATTATCAAAGCTGAAATTGGTAACTTAAAAAGCAAGTTGGATAAGTCTAGGCTGCAGATAATGTTCACTAGAGTAAACAGAAAACTAATTTTAAAAAGCTAATACAAACAGAAGTAGAATAATTTAAAAGTAGCAAATAATTACAAAAGAAAAGAAAGAATACATAGAATAGGCAGAACAAATAAAAAAGCAGACAACTGATTTAAATAAAAATATGCAAGTTTGGGTGCCCTTGAGTCTGATCCAGCTTTTCTTAGTGTAATGTGTCTTTTGATTTCTTGATTTCTGCTTCTGTGGATGTTGATTGTAGAAGGAAAATCTTGGACATCCTCAACTTTTTCTCCATTTTTCATAAAGTTGCTTACTGACTCAATTGTATGGATTTTTGCTTTCTTGATGCCAAACCACTGTCCATAGTGAAGGCCATGTTCTTTGATCTTCATCAGAAAATGCTTCAAATCCTCTTCATTTTCAGCAAGCAAAGTTGTGTCATCTGCATAACACAAGTGGCTAATGAGTCTTCTTCTAATGCTGATGCTCCATTTTTCTTCATAAATTCCAGCTTCTGGGATTGTTTGCTCAGCATAGAGATTGAGGAGGTATAGTGAAAGGAGACAGCCCTGATGCACACCTTTCGTGACTAAACCAGGCTGTGTTTCCTTGCTCTGTTTGAACGACCATGTACAGACTCCTCATGAGTAAAATTAAGTGTTCTGGTATTCCAATTCTTCACAAAGCTATCTATAATTTATTGTGATCAGCACAGTCAAATGTCTTTGCATAGTCAATAAAACATAGACATCTTTCTAATATACTCTGTTTTTGGCTAATAACCAACTGACATCAGCAGTGATATCTCTGGTTCCGTGACCTCTTCTGAATCTGGCTTGATTTTCTGGCAATTCCCTGTCAATACACTGTTGCAGTCACTTTGGAATGATCTTTAGCAAGATTTTACTTGCGTGAGATATTAATGATACTGTTTGATAATTTCCCTATTCAATTGGATCCCCTTTATTGGGAATAGGCACAAATACGAATCTCTTCCAGTCAGTTGCCCAGGTAGCTGTCTTCCAAATCTCTTGGCATAAACATGTGAGCACCTCCAGTGCTGCATTGGAGTGTTGGACCATCTCAGTTGGTATTCCATCAATTCCTGAAGCCTTCTTTTCCACCAATTCCTTCAAGGCAGCTTCCACCTCTTCCTTCAGTACCATTGGTTCCCGATCATATGCCATCTCTTGAAATGATTGTTCATCCACCAATCTTTTTGGTATAACGACTCTGTGTATTCCTTCCATCTTCTTTTGATGTTTCCTGCATCATTTAATATTTTCCCTGTAGAGTCCTTCTCTATTGCAAAATAAGGTTTGATTTTTTTTCTTTAATTCTTTAAGCTTGAGAAAAACAGTGTGTTCTTCCCTTTTGGTTTTCTATCTCTAGCTCATTGCACATGTCATTTCAATATTTGATTTTATCTTCTTGAGCGGCCCTTTGAAATCTTCCATTCAGTTCCTTAACTTCATCATGTCTTCCTTTTACTTTAACTGCTTGATGTTCAAGGGCCAGTTTCAGAGTCTCTTTTGACATGTAATTTGGTCTTTTCTTCTTTTCCTGTCTTTTTAATAACCTTTTTCTTTCCTCCTGATGATGTCTTTACTGTTATGCCACAACTCATCTGGTCTTCCATCATTAGTGCCTAATGCATCAAACAAATCTGTCCTGAGGTGGTCTCTGATCTCAGGTGAGATATACTCAAGGTCATACCTTGGCTCTAGTACATTTGTTTTAATTTTTTTAGTTTCAGTTTAAACCTGCATATGAGCAATTGGTGGTCTGATCTACAATCAGCACTTGGTCTTGTTATGACTCTTGATATTGAGGTTCCCCAGCATCTTTTGAGTGCCTTCCAACCTTGGTGGGGGCTCATTTTCTGGAGCTATATCTGACAGTGTTTCTCTGCTATTCATAGAGTTTTCAATAGCTAATTATTTCAGGAGTGGGCTGCCATGTCTTTCTTCCTAGTCTGTCTTAGTCTGTAGGCTCAACTGAAACCTGTCCACTATGGGTGACCCTGCTGGTATCTGTACTAATGGTGGCATAGCTTTCAGCATCACAGAAACATGCAAGCCCTCAAAGTATGGCAAATGGACAGACAAGTGAAGGATATTAGTAGTTACCCTAATGTAAATGAGATAAGTAATATTGGACAGGAAATTTTAACTAGTTAGATGTGCCTAGGAAATAAATAAACAATTTAAGATTTAGAAAAAAGAAATAAAGCTATTGTTATCAAAAGATACTTATATGTATATGTTAGGAGTCCAAAGAACCTATGGATAAATTATGGAAATAAGTGAGCTTTTTAGCAAGATTGATGAAAACAAGAGCAATTTTAAAATAACTTGTATTTTTGTATACTAGTAAATTAAATTACTAGAAATTGATAATACTGCAATGATATAAAGGCCAGGTAACATGTACCAAAATGGTCAAAAATTTAAAGACTCTTCAAAATGGTATCAAAATATACCAAGCACCCTGGTGCAGACCTGTAATCCCAGCAACTAAGGAGGCTGATGCAGAATGATCTTGAGTTCAAGACTGCACTAGTTAGTGAAATCTTGTGTCAAAAAATATAAAAATTGCTGTGAGTGTAGCTCAGAGGTAGAAGGTTTGCCTAGCATGCATAAGGCCCCAATTTCAACCCCTAATACAGCAAAAATAAATAAATAGATAAATAACTAAATAAATAACAAAATAGCTAATAAAATGTAAAAATGGGTGCGCCTTCCTTAATAATGAGTGAAATAAACATTTAAAACACAATTATATGCCACTATATACCTCAGGATAGCTAAAAGTAAAATGACAAAATAACTATTGAAAATATGAATACAATTGAAACTCTACTTTTGGTCAGAGTATATATTGATACAACCATCCTGAGAGGTTTTTTTACCATTGTCTTTTTTATTTTTTATGATTTATTTATTTATTTTCGCAGTACTGGGAGCATTGAACCTAAGGCCTCATGCATGCCAGGCAAGTGCTATATCACTGAGCTGCACTACCAGTCTCCCTCCTTTTTTGAAGGGCAGAAAAGAGACTGGGAAAGCTAGGTTGCAGTAGCTGCCTATTGCCTTGAATTTGAGATCCTCCTATTTCAGTTTCCCAAGTAGCTGGGATTACAGGCATGCACCATGGCATCCAGCTCTACCATTTTCTTTTAAAGTTAACCATGCACTTAGTCTACAACCCAACTATTTTTCTCCTGGGTAGACACCCAGGAAAATAGTGTGCATATGGGTAGCAAAGAAACATGCATAAAAAGGTTCATAGCAAAATTATTTAGAACTATAACCAATCTAAATGTTCATGGACAGTAAAATTGAAGTTCATAATTCATATGCAGCATGTATACACATATGCATGTATATGTGAGTATGTGTATGTAATCTAAATGAAATTCTGTAAAACAATGGAAAGGGATGAATCATCACCATTTGTAATAAAACAATAAAAATAAAAATAATCTTATAAGTATAATATTGAAATAGTAGGACTTAAAATTATTCAAAGATTCCATTTATATAAATTTTATAAACAGAACTGAGCTGTGATGTCAGAACACAGGAAAATTATAGAGAATAGGCTCACATCTGAGAAGGTACATAAATAATTTCTGGGATACTGGCAAAATTCTTTTTCTTGTATTCACTTGTTTTTAGTTACTTGTGTTAATCTCCAGTTTTAGAGGTCACATCACTAAGCAACATATTCCTCCTATTAGCTTTGCTATAGTTAACACCTCTGACTTATCGGTCACAATGGGAACTGTCACTTAAGTTGTTTCTCAGGAACATGGAAGTAGCTCAAAGTACCTAAAACCACTGGCCCTTCACTTGGGCCTGTGCAGGTGTCTAGAGCATGATCTTTGATGTTGGAGAGCCAAAATCCCAACCTCAGAGTCATTTTCTGAACATGCATCCTATGAAGAATCATGAAGATCAATTAGGCATGTGTAGACCACTGACTATTTCACTTTTTCCTGCACCTTTCCCCACAACTCAGGCCATCTTGCTTCTTTCCCCCATACATAGTCCTAAACTCTATTCTCAAGGAGCAGATTTGAGGCTAGTTCTTCCATTTCCACATGGTTGGTCACCTTGTCAATAAAGTCTCTTGCAAAACTTGTCATTTCAGTGATTGGCCTGGTTCAGTAACATTTTGTAATAACTAATTATACAGAAACTTTATAGGCATGGACTTTTCTATATTTGTGTTTTCATGCCAAATAAATATTTTAAAACATAAAACATGTTGGGAGCTTAAAAAATTGATTTCATAGAAATAGAAAGTAGACTAGTGGTCAGTTGGATAATGGGTACCAAAATAGTTATGTAGTGGGACTGTTATGTTCTACAGCACAGTATAGTAACTATAATTCACAACAATTTTTTATATATTTCATAAAGAACTATAGAGAAGCATTTGAAGGTTCCCAACACAAAGAAATGACCATTGTTTAAGTAGAAAGAAATGCTAATTACTCTGATGTAATTATTATACACTGTAGACATGTATCAAACTATTATACTATATTCCATAAATATGCATAATTATGTCAATACAAATTAATTTTTTAACTTTTAAAAATAAAATGTTAAAAGTAAGAAATCTTAATATTACTAGAAGAAAAGATAGGAAAAACACTCCAGATGAGCATTTTTTCTTTGGAAGTGATTGGAGCATTTGTGCTTCATCAGGGAATTAACCTACTGATGGGGTCATAATTTGGTAGCATTATTGGGAGGTAGTGGAAACACTAGGAGGTGGGTCATCGTGAGTGTGTCTTTGAAGGGCATATCCTGTCCTTGGCTCCTCTCTGTCTCTCTCTGCTTCCCACCTGCCATAAAGTGACCAGTTTTGCTCCACCCCATGCTTCCCACCATGACATTCTGCCTCACCTCAGTTGCAAACAATAGAGCCAGCTGATCATGGACTAAAACATCTGAAACTATGAGCCTAAGTAAAGCTTTCATTCTTCAAATTGTTTTAGGTATTTTTCACAGTAAGTCTGACTGATACAGATGGAGAAGAGGCTAATGAGTAAAGAAGGAAGTCAGGCAGCAAACGATCTTTTACCCCCAGGTTATTCACATTGGGCTTCATTCTTTTTATGCTATTAGATGGTTTTAAACACAGCAATGATATGATCACATTTGCATTTTAGAAAAAAAAACTTTTCATGGCAGTGTAAAGGGTGCTGATAAAAACAGACCTTGCATAGAGCAGAGAGAAGTGGGTATATGTAAGACATTTGAGGTGAAGAGCTAAAGACATTACTGAAAGTTTGAGGAAGGGTTGGGGTTTTAGTGGTATTCTCCTAGGTGTGGGATATGAAAAACAAATGGGGCAGGGGAGAAGTTTGGTTTCCTTCTGTTAAGTTTTAGTTCCCCATGGAAATAAACAGAGAAGTAAATCTTGAGAACAAGTATCATATCTCTATAGACCCCTGATATAAATGTAGAACATTTTCCCTGTTTGATATGTGACAATAAAAGTATCTTCAGAAGATGGTAGCTTAGAATCTCTGTTCATGTGACACAGTGAAGCAAAGATGTCAGATAAAAAAGATAGACTTGATTTCAAAGACATAAAGACTGTGAGATCACGGAAACCACAAAGGAGGTGAAAAGTTCACAAGAAGAGAGGTTCTTGTAGTGAAGGTATCCCTGCCAGATATCTACCCTAGATGGGTCCAGAACCAGAATTTACATAACCAGTAGAAAAGATAAAAGAATCCAACTTCAACTGACCACTACCTCCCCATGGAAGACTCCAATATTCGAGGACACAGAAAGATGCCATTCTAGTACTTTGTCATCTTTCTAAATTTTTCTTTTTTTAATTTTATTTTTCTCCTTTCTCTTTTTTCTACTGCAATTTCTTCTTTTTCATTTTAGTTTTATTTTATTTTGCCACCTAGGTTTCTCTCTTTTTCTACTTACTATACTTTTAGTGTCATTTTTATTTTTATTTTTCTAAAGAAATGTCTTAGACTTTTTTATTACTCTTATGTTTATCTAATTTGGTTTACTCATTTTTCTTTATTGTGAAATCAGTTTTTTATCTTTTACTTTCTCTTCCTCTTTCTAAAATTCTTCTTCTTTCTCTCATCTTTTCCTTTCTTTTAGTTGCCCTCTTCTTTTATTTCAGATAATTGCTACTTTTTCATTCACCCTAAATAATTTTAACATCATATTTTACTGTACATTATTCTTGCCATTTTCTGTACTATAGTTATTCATTGTATAAGAGTTGTCTTTAATTGATTTTCATTGTATTTCTGTATCTGGTTTGGTTTGGTATTGTACCTATTACAGTGGTTTACAGTCTTCTCTCTGAGTGGTACATGAGATTGACCTCTCAAAAGAAAGCTGATCACTAAGAAGATCCTCAAGTAAAATGGAAAGAGATATCCATCCCAGTAGATGCAATCATATTGCAGAAATACAAGAAGCATGAAAAATCGAGACAACATTTCTCCTCCGAAAGATGACAACTCTTTAACTACTGAATCGAAAGATACTGATATGGTTGAAAAGTTAGACAAAGAGTTAAAAGGTCTTCTAAAAATGATCAGTGACTTCAAAGAAAATACAAATGGTTGAAAAGTCCGACAAAGAGTTGAAAAGTCTACTTATAAAAATGATCAGTGACTCCAAAGAAAGTAGAAACAGATGAATGAAGGAAATCAATTCAGGAACTAGATTTAAAAAGTCACCAATGTAGAAGAAAAAGTCAATAAAATGTATGAGAAATTCAGCAAGCAAATTGAGATTTTCAAAAATGTTATAAATGAAGAACTCTATAAATCAAATAAAAAACACAATGGAAAGTATCACAATCAACTATATCAAGCAGAAGAAAGAATATCAGAGATGGATGACAAGGATGAGGAAATACTATATTCAGATATCAAAAAAGAAAAAAAAAGGAACATGACCATAATTTCCAAAAACTCTGGGAAATGATAAGAAAGAGCAAACTTAAGAATACAAGGGGTAGAAGAGGGAGATGAAATGAAAACTAAAGACATAGAAAGACTATTCAATGAAAGTATAGCATAAATTTCCCCAAATATGGGGAAATAAATTGATATCTAACCAAAGAGACATTTATGGCACCCAAATGTATATGAAAAGAACTTCTCCATTACACATTATTGTTAAATTGCCGAGACTATAGAACAAAGAAATAATCTTAAAAGTTGCAAGAGAAAAATACCAACTTACTTACAAAGGTAAACCCACTAGAATAACATCAAACCTCTCAGCAGAAAAACCCTAAAATACAGGAATGCATGGAATGATATATTTTAAGTCCTGAAACTAAATAACTGCCAACCAAGATTATTATATCTAGCAAAGTTATCATTTAAAATTGATGAATAAATAAAGACCTTCCAACATAATAAAACAATTAATAACCACCAAACTAGCATTGTAGTAGATATCTAAAGGAATTATACACATAGAGGAGGAAGCAGTCTCAATAATGAGAATGCAGGAAATAATACATTTCAAAAGAGAAACTGATGAACTAATGAGAATTAGGAAAGAATCAGTCATGCCCAACTCAGGAAGCCACCAAACCCCAATATGAATAAGGGAGATAGAACAGAAGAACTAATATGTAAACTAACCAGAAAAACACCCAACACAATTATAAAAATCAACAAACTCCTCTTAATAATGACCCTAAATATAAATGGTCTTAACTCTCCAATTAAAAGACATAGACTGTTAATTGGATAAAAAAGCATGATCCAACAGTTTGTCTGTAAGAAATACATCTGACTGACAACAGCACATACAGACTGAAAGTGAAAGGATGGAAATTGATATACCAAGCCAAAAAAAAAAAAAGCAAGATTAGGCATCCTTGTATTAGACAAAGCAGCAGACAAAGCAGACTTCAAGCTGAAATTAGTCAGAAGAGATAAAGAAGGTCACAACATTTTAATAAAGGGAACAATCCATCAAGAAGTATAACGATTGTAAATATATGCACCAGATATTGTTGCACCCAATTTCATGAAACAAATACTAGTGGATATAAATGGACAGAAAGGTCCAGATACAATAATAGGAAGTGACATTAAAATCTGCTCTAATGAGCAGATAGGGAATCCAGACAAAAACTCAACAGAAAACTTCAGAGTTTAATTGCACCATAGATCAAATGGATTAAATAGACGTCTACAGAATATTCCATCCTAAAGTTTCAGAAGGCATATTCTTCTTAGCAGCCCATGGAACTTCCTCTAAGACAGATCACATTTTAGATCATAAACCAAGCCTTAATAAATACAAAAAAATCAATATCATATCTTATACCTTATCACATCATAATGGACTAACACTAGAAATTTTTTTTTCCTTTTTTTTTTATTAGAAATTTTTAATGTACATCATAATGTGATTCATTTTGACATGCTTTTCGTTGTGACAATTTTCATATATGCAATTTGATAAGCATTATTCATATAGGTTACCCCTTACCCTCCTCTAT
>VMDO01031225.1:0-20333 GCA_007922755.1 Pedetes capensis
CTTTCTTTGCTTTTTTTTTTTTTCATTTTATTTTGATCCGACCTTTGAATAGGATTTTTCCTTCTTATAATTTTGATTCAGCTCCCACATGAGTGAGAACGTGGTGTTTCTCCTTCTGAGCTTGTGTTCGTTCACTTAAAATAATTTTCTCTAATTCCATCCATTTTGCTGCGAATGACCTTACTTCATTTTTCTTGATTGCTGAGTAGTATTCCATTGTGTATATGTACCATAGTTTTTTTTGGAATCAACCAAAGTGCCCTTCAACAGAAACCATTTTTTCTAAAATCATTTCCCTAATTTTAGGCTGCAGATTTATAGAAACAGCATTGAATTTTAATATGTTTCATATAAATGGTCAGTATGGTCAACCTAATTTAAAATATTCATAGAAAGTTCTATTTTTTCACATTGTGTACCCAGCAATCTTTATAGCAGACTAGATTTTTATAGGTCCTGTTGTTTTAAAACTTGAGATTACTAAGCAATAGTGCATGCATTTAATAAACAAATATAGTACTTAAGAAGTATAATATCTACAATTTGAAACTAAAAACAGTCTTTTCTGGATTTATTCTTACCTATATGCATAAATACTTCAACCTCTCTGGAGACAGGATAGGAGTTTGGCGTGTGGGTGGGGTTAGGGTTTAGCTCAGTTGGTAGAGCACTGCTCTGTGCTCTGAGGCCCTGAGTTCGATCCCCAGCACTGCAAAAATGGCAGAAGGACCTGAGAGCCCATTCCTGAAACAGTCAGCCATTGAAAACTCTATGAATACTGCTGGGCACAGCACAGTGTCAGGGAGTATTTCGTTCTGTCGTACGTAGGGTCACTATGAATCAGACATGACTCAATGGCATCTAACAGCAACAACAATAGAGTGTAGGTAGGGGTACAGTGAAGGCCATATGAGAATCTAATCATCAGTAACAATGACATTAGTCCACTATACTATGATGACCACACTTAGACTTTTATAATTACCACATAGCTTCATATTCAAGATTTACTCATTTTACAGATAAACATGTTCAGTGAGTTTGGGTCATGGCTCAAGGGATCATTCAATTTTAGAAAACTGGTGCTTTTACTGAATGTAAAACATAAAAACTTCTCTTTTTTATAGAAGTGTAGTGTACATTATGGAGTCTACCATCTAAGCTAGCTAGGCACTAGAAATTAGTGCACGTTAAATTCAAACCTCAACAAATATAACCCACTCCTAACTAGGTATTTAACAGTTTTTCCAAAGTAAAGTCACATTAAAAACTTACTTCCTTTGGATATATGTAAATGTTTTTTAAGTTATCTTAATTAATGTCACTATCATTGCATAAGAGTATCAGAATACTTATTCAGTATGGAAATATATGTCCTGAGAAAACTGCTGCACTCTGAATTTAAAATTGCAAATACATCTCCACCTCCTTGAAGGCCTTATCCCTATCCTTGCTGGATTTTTCTCCATTGGTCACAGACTGATATTTATCATAATGTCTACCACTTAGCTGGAATATAAGTCCAAAAAACAAAAGTATCTGCCTAATGCAGATATATGTCAGCAAGAACACTACAAATGAAGTATGTCATGTTGTCTCAACGTGTCCTGCACAACAAAAGGAACACCCCACCCACAAGACAATTTACTTCAATCACGATAATGTTTTTTACAGATCTATTTTATAATGTACAGACCTGAAAACCTTGCTAGGTTTTAAAAGAGACAGAACAGAGACTGTCCATCTTTTTTTCTTTTTAACAACCTATTACCTAAAATTGTGCTCAATAAATAGCCGCTAAATGAGTCAAGTCAATGAAAGTTACCTTACCAGAGATTCAAGTTCTCCTAAAGTGTGACGGCTGCTCAGCCACTTCCTACACTGGGCAATGCCTACAGTGGTGACTTCACGTGCAGTTTCTTTCCTAAGTTCAGCAGGTAGTGCCTGGAAGGAAATGTATTGCCACAGAGATAGATTTTCTGCTTCTTTTGGAGAGAATTTCTGAATAAACTCCACCTGGAATAAGTTGTGAAAGAAATAAGAGTAACCTCACACAACTGGATGAATGGATAAACTAAGTATTAACTTTCTGTTTCAATATGAGGAGTAATTATGAATATGTGTAACTATTAGCACTCTTGTTTTATTTCTAAAAAGCAAAAGATCAGTTGGTACAGTGCCACCCTGTGCACTCCCCCAGGTTCGATCCCCAGTACCAGAAAGATGGGAGAAGGACGTGACAATCCATTCCCAAAGCAATCCTAAAACAATCAGCCACTGAAAACCCTATGTGGGTCGCTATGAGTCAGACCCAACTCCATAGCACCTAACAACAATCGAGGGAAAAGTATTTGATATACCTTATTTAAGGACAAGGGGTGGGATTTAGCTCATTTGGTAGAGCACCGCCGCAGTCTCTGAGGTCCTGAGTTTAGTTCCCAGCACCACAAAAATGGGAGAAGGATGTGACAATCCATTCCCAAGGCAATCCTGAAACAACCAGCCATTGAAAACCCTGTAAGGGTTGTTATGAGTGGGACATGACTCAACGGCACCTAACAACAATTTAAGGACACTAATAGTTGTGTTAGTATTTCTAAAAGCTTTTTAATTACATGGTAATACCATTAGGTACCAGACCAAGGAAACTTAACATGACCATGATTAGTTTTGTTGTTGCTACATTTGTTTCCAAAATGAAAAACATAGTTAAGCATGATGCAGATGCACTATTGTGGTTAGGTGCCATAGATCTGCTTCATAGTGACTATGTACAACAGAATGAAACCCTATCCAACACTGTGCCATGCACACGATCTTTTCACGTTTGAGTCCATGGTTGCAGTCACTGAGTTTCTCCTCATTTTGAGTTGGGCCACATCAACAAAAGGAAGCCCCATGGGCTTTATTCCAGTCCCATCATTAAAGTCGACTCTGAGGAGGCAACTCTTCCTCATTTTTTGAATGCCTTCCAGCCTAGGGGGCTCATTTTCCATTACTATATTTGACAGTGCTTCTCTATTCACAGAGTTTTCAATAGCTAATTGCTTCAGGAGTGGGGCGCCAGGTCCTTCTCCCTGGTCTGTCTTAGTGAGAAAACTGCTGAAACCTGTCCACCATGGATGGCCCTGTTGGTATCTGAATGCTAGCATAGCCTTCATCATCACAGCAACACGCAAGCCCCACATCACAACAAGCTGACGGATATGTGGGGGACAAATGCACTAAGAAGTGTTAAGTAACTTATTTAATCTTTAATCACACCAGGTATTTTACCTTGCTTCTACCCATTAGGTCTGCTCTTTTTCCTAAGTATTCATCACCTTATGCAGTTAAGTAAAAAGTACTATAATATTCCAAAAAGGTTGATTTAGTCAACCTTCCTGGCTTCTTATTATCTCAGCTGACTACAGCAGAGAGCTCAAAAGAAGCAAAGATCACAGGTCCAGTTTTCAAATGGGTTAGCTGGCTGTGCTCTATTTTAGAAGACCAATTAGTTTCACAGAGAAAAGCCACAAACAAAAAGAAGGTGGTTGGCAAATCCATTCGTCCACTGAGCTAACAATCCATAGTGCTTACTGGGTTAACACAGAAGCAGTTATTTTATTGAAAGGCAGGTGTCAAAAGCACTACATAAAAATGAGAAACAAAATTTCTAAAGAGCAGTTAACATGTTAATTACTAAAGTATAATCCAATGAGAATGTATATTAGTGTATTTTTTAAGAAATGAAACTATTCAATTTATAGTACCTAAAATCCACTTAATACAGGAAAACTTTTCTTACATCAGAAACTTTAAAGAGTCCTCTCTAAGCCCAAAGCCCTGTGGCATCTGATCCCATCAGATGTCAGAAGCTAAAGCAGGGTCAGGCCTGGTTAGTACTTGGATGGGAGACTGCCTGGGAACACCAGATACTGTAGGTTTGGGAGACGGACCCAGCAACCCACTCCCCAAAATCAATCTGCCATTGAAAACCCTATGAATAGCAGAGAAGCACTGACAATAGTGTTGACTGTTGTACACAGGGTCACTATGAGTCAGATACAGACTCGACGGCACCTAACAACAACAAGAAGCCCAAAGCAGTATATTACAGTTGATACACTTTTCTGTATTATGCTATATTTGTATTTGAATTTTATTTCATTTGGAGAAAATATTTAGCTGTCAAAGCAAGCAATAAATTATGTGGCTATCTGTTGTAAGAGAAGTTATAGCCAGAAAAATGGGTCTAGCTGAGTGTCCATTATATCAAGCAGCTTTATCATGAAACCCAACTGTACCAAGAAAGCAAAGAGATCAGCACTAACTGGTGAACACCAGATCAAACATCACCGTTCTTTATGATAAACTCCAATATGTGAATGAACAAGTTCCCTTCCCAAATATAAATTGTACATAATACCGGAGATGATATAAAAGGGTAAGTGTTGCCAAAATTTGTTACATGGAAAGTTCAAGATTCTATTTTGAAGTTAAAAACTCTGGCTTCAACACCACTTTAAAGATTTAAAACTGCTAGGGCTGACAATACTTGATAAGGAGTGAAGTACATACAAGAAAATAATATAGAGAATTATGACTTCCCTCCTTAAAACCAAGGAAAGAAATATACCTGTGGGCTTAAAGCAAACTGTCATTTTTACTTAACACAAAAATGGTACTACAATTACTAATATCCTTAAATAAAGTATATCAAATACTTTTCCCTCAATTAGGTAACCTCTTTGTTCTTTTGCCTTTTTAAAATAAGAGTACGAATTCATTACACATATTCAGTAACTACTCCCCATACTGAAACATAAAATACATTTACATATCCATGTATACTGACATTTCTCCTCAAAGTATCATCATGGATACTTTTTCTTTTAACATAAAACATAACCATTCTGAAATTAACTGTCTTCCTATATGCTAGGGCTGCATCACTGATGCTAATTCAGGATGCAAACCAAGGCTTTTGAGGCCTTAGAAGTGAATCCCTTTCACTAACCTAGAGATTCCCAAGATTGGCTCCACATCAGAATCACATGAGAGTTTAACAACAGAAACAAATTGCTGAGACTTGCTTTATACTCATGACTCCATTCACATGATAGAGTCCAGGCACCTGTATTAAAAAAAAAACTTCCCACAGGAGTTCCAACAGACTGCACCAGGCAACACAGGTTCATGCAAGTAGAGCATCTCCTCAGTCATGCCACAGCTTGTCTCCTCAACAGCAAACAACTGAAGCTCATTACGCTCACAATTTTCCCATAAAAGTTCAACTAAGTACGAAAACGTGAGGCATCCTTCAACGCATAACACTCTGGCTCTTCACAATAAATTAAAAGGAGCAGAGGATACAGAATCACTGCATTGCATGCATCTTTAATGTATGAAAAACAAAGGAAAAGATATTTCAAGAAGATGGAATCAGATGGTCCGATGAAGTGAGGACATCAAAATCCACACCAACTAAAAGTAATAAGCAATCAATATGACAAAAATTCGCCTGCAGCCGTAGCTCTGTGGCATCCGATCCCGTCAGATCTAGGAAGCTAAGCAGGGTCCGGCCTGGTTAGTACCTGGATGGGAGACTGCCTGGGAACACCAGAAGCTGTAGGCTTGGGAGAAGGACCTGGCAAACCCCTCCCAAAAATCAATCTGCCATTGAAAACCCAATGAACAGCAGAGAAGCACTGACAATAGTGTTTCCCCTGTTGTACAGAGGGTCGCTATGAGTCGGATACCGACTCGACGGCACCTAACAACAACAACATGACAAAAATTAATGCTATGATCATACCAACGTCTACATTTAGAATAAACGGGAGGGAAAGGCTTTCACGAAAATCTGAATCCAGTTCTCAGCAATTGCCTGACTATAGTGACAAAGATAATATCCTTACCTGATGGGGTGGAGCCATGAAGAAAAAGAGCCTTTTCAACAGTATTGAAAGGTTGACGAGCTGGTAACATTCTCCAGGACAAGATTTTATCTGAGAAATGACAAAAGAGAAGACACGGAATGATTTAAAAACAGGGATTTTATAAGATGTAGGTGTATGTCAAAATAGTAAGGGCTCTTTCTGGGGAATAAAATTACAGCTAATTTTAATTTTTAATTTAGGGCTTTTAATTTTTTTTTAGTGAATATAGATTAATTTCACAGATTACTTTCATAATGAGAAAGAAATCTGGACATATTTTAAAATAATACTTGGTAATTTCTATTTCTATTTACCATTGTGATGACAGTTTGGTATATTAATTTTCCTAATCAAAGACAATTCATGGAACTTTTTCATATCTAAGCACAATAGTGCAGATATGTATGTAACTCTACAAGATGGACCCTTCATTAAAAGATTTTACAGCCCCGTGTCATGGCATGCATGTTATCCCAGCAACTTTGGAGACTGAGGCAGGAAGACTGCAAGTTTAAGGCCAGAGGCAGCCTGCATAACTAAGTGAAACCTTACCTGAAAATAAAAAAATATTAAAATATAAAAAAGGGGTGGTAGAGCGCTTGGCTAGGATGCTTGAAGCCCTGGGTTCAATTCCCTAATACTGGCCAAAAAAAAAAAAAGAAAGAAAAAAAATATATAAACCCTTTTTTATCAATTCCTATCATAAAGCACTGAAAGAAAATTAGTGGAACTCAAAAATTTTGAAAATTTGAGAATATTTCTGTAGTTTTACAGTGATAGACTTTTAGCACTACATCTTTCCTCTAGCATCAACATTAATGTAGAGCAAAGAAACTGTCAAAACAATTTACCTACCATACTACCTCTCCTTTTGCTATTCACATTCTTTAAAATTACTGTATTGCCAAAGAAAATGAATGGAAAAGAGTGTTTTAGACCTTGTAATTCTACTCACAAGATGAGCCACCAGGGTGACATGGTATGCACAGAGTTCAGCAGTCCCATAGCTGCAACATAAAAAGAAGACAGGTGGGTTTCTACCAGTATTCAGAAAAGCAAGGAGACAGACTTACATAAAGCTATAAAGATGCTTAGGAGGACACATAAACTGCTTTTGTAGACAGAGTATTCCATATCCAACATACTTTGGAAACAAACGTTTCAGATTTTGGATTTTTTTCAGATTTTGGAATATTTATATATTACATAATGATATCTTAGGGATAGAATCCAAATCTAAACATGAAATTCATTTACTTTCCAAATACACATTATATACGTAACCCAAAGTTAATTTTATATAGGATCTCTAATATTCTTGCACATGACAGTTTCATAGTGTGCAATTTTCACTGGTGGCACCCTGTTAGTACTCAAAAGTTTTGGATTTTGGAGCACTTTGCATTTCAGATTTTCAGAATAGGCATGCTTGACCTCTATGTCCATGGCCAAGGAATATCATAATATACAAAAACTATCTAATAAATATATATCTATTGGTTTGTACCAAAGAAAGAAAGAACCTGTTTCCTTATTTAGTATTGTATGAAATCAAACCATTTTGAAGTGCTGTTAAATTATTGAAACAGAATTTTTCTATGAACTTACCAGTATAAAATCATGTACTATCATTCACTACTAAAACCCAATGCAAACACCAAAAGAGTATTTTTTACCGAGCAAGGAAACACCATGCATCCATAGCTAACAAAGAGGTGATCATATTAGCACTAAGCACAGCATTCAACAGAGCAATATCCTAATGAAAAACAGAAATGTTAATTAATATGCTGTTTCATAAAAAATTATACTTCTCATACTAAAATAAGAAAGCACTATCAGAATCCACATTAACATCCTCAGTGGGAAAGCTCTACTTTCTAGTATCTGAAAGAACCTACAATGCCATTCTCTCATTTATTGAGCATCTATTATATGTTAATCGTTGTGTTGGGCTATAGGGAATCAAAACTTGAGGTGTGGTAATTCAATCCCTAGAATCCACAAAGATTCTTTAATTAGTCTGAAAACTTTAAAGCAACACAAAACATATACTTAGTTTTCCTTCCATGTTTTAACTATTCACATATTTAATATATGCTAGATACTACCCATGGGTTGGGATTTAGCTCAGTGGGTAGAGCGCTGCGCTGCAGTCTCTAAGGTCCCGAATTCAATTCTCAGCACCACAAAAATGGGAGAAGGACCTGGCAATCCACTCCCAAGGCAATCCCGAAACAGTCAGCCATTGAAAACCCTATGAGGGTCGCTATGAGTCAGATACCGACTTGACAGCACCTAACAACAACAACAACAGATACTACCCATGTAAGATCTTAATACTGATCCTTATATATAAGTTCTAAGAATTTTTTCCTAGAATTTTCTTAACCTCTTTTCTACTTCAATTCCACTAAAAAAAAAAAAATTAAAAACCTGCATTAGGCCTAAGATCTGTGAGACACAGCACTACATGCTGCTAATTTAGGAAACTGAGGTAACATCCTAACATTTCCTCTTCTCACAGTGTTTTTCCATAGCTCACTTAAAATGTCTTCTCAAATATTTTAGCTAAATAGATGGAATATAGAAATCAAGGATTATAATACTCCAGGACACAAATTAAAGGGCAAATTGTGCAAGCTAGGGAAAGATGTTTAAAAGGAATATTTGTTGACTATTCCCAAACTTTATTCTGCATATGAATCACAATTTCAATGAAAAAAATCCCAAAGGTGTAACCTCCACTTATCCCAGGAACATGCTCACCAGCTCTGGAAACAGTGAAGGATGAAAGGAAGCAATAAATGTGCACAGATGAACACAGACATACTGATACAAGGTGACAGCCACTTCAGCTTGCCCTTTACTCTCTACTCCCTGTAAATGAACAGGTAGAGAGAGTTCACCAGAACACTGCTCAAAAGTGTAGAAAATGGCTCTGAGTAGAGATATCCTGCAGAAAAATAGAGAAAATTGAACCCATTATCATTAAAAATTAATAATTAGCAGGTAAAATAATGTTATATGGTTATTTTAGCAAAGCAATAACTCATAACCAATAATGTTGTTAACACATATGTATATATAAAAATGAAACATTCACTGTCAGAGATAAACTTTTTTTAGTGCTAGAGATCGAACACAGGGCCCTGCACATGTTGGGGAAGCACTCTACCATTAAGCTATACCCCCAGCCCTGAGAAATTCTTTAAAGGGGAATTATCATCCTAGACAAAAAAATTCATCATTTATCAATTGTTTCTCCGCATGCTGTGTCATACAAAGTTCCTAAGGAACTAAAAAAATAGCTAAATTAAATATCATAGAGAAAACAAAACTCATTTTAAGATGGAAATAGATGAACAAACTTTCATAAAGGATTTCAGTAATAAGTTAAAAACAGACAAAATAAAAATAGGTAAAGAGGACAAACCCTATATATAAAAGACAGATAACCAGTCTGATGGAATCAAGGTATATATGTTATAAATGAATAAAAAAATGAGGAGCAAATGTAGATGGGAACAGAATGAGATGGCTTTAATTGCAAAACTGAAGTGTAAAGAATAACTTTTTAAATGAGAAATGTTTCAATAAAAGTAAAAGGAACTTTAAATAAATTTTTTAAATTTTAAGAAAGAATAACTAATGGGAAATCACCCTGCCCCTAACATAACATAATTAGTAGTGTTATCAGGTGTCATCAAGTCAGTGTCCCATTCATAGCGACCCTATGTACAACAGGTGAAACCCTATTGTTGTGCTTCTCTGCAATTCATAAAGTTTTCAATAGCAGATTGTTTTTTGGGAGTGGGCTGCTGGGTCCTTCTCCCAAGCCTACAGCACCTGGTGTTCCCAGGTGGTCTCTCATGTGAGTAGTGACCAGGCCTGACCTTGCTTAGCTTCTGAGATCTCGGAAGCTAAGCACGGTTGGCTGCGGGCAATCATAATTAGGAGATACCTAACACTCAATCTGTTCCAAAGCTTACCTAATTTACTGTCCTAATGCTTCACTTTTTAAGCAGAAAAAAGGAAACTCAGCCACGTTTAGGCAAACTAACCTGACAGAATGGGCCAAAAGAAAGGGTGAAAATTTAAATCACGGCAATAATCCAAAGGGTAAGAAACTATAGCCTGGACTATGGTGTTGGCAAGGATGGGACAAGTGAAATTTCCCAGGAGACACTTACAATTACCCCTTACCAGAGCTCATTTTTACATTGCATCTACTCTATTATTGTCCACATTTTTAATGCTAACTACTGAGCAACAAACACTATGCAAAATTAAAATATTTTTAGCATATGTTATTTATATATTTTATATCTATGTTTATAGTTTTTCTAGATAGTAACTATTAATTAGAATATGGGACACCAAAAACCTTTTTGTTTTGTTTTGAGACAGCATCTCCCTATGTTGCACAGGCTAGTTTCAAACCCCTGGACTCAAGGAGATCCTCCTGCCACAGCCTCATGAGCAGTTGGGATTACAGGTATGCACCATAAATGCCTTAAACTTAATTCTAGGACAATTTCAAGTAATAGGGCATACTAAACCACCAGTAATGTGATTAGATATAAACAATATGTCTGTTACCTGGTTGGAGCTTCTGAGACTTGGCTTTCTGTGCACCACAGGGTCTGCACATCCTCAGGCTGAGAGGGCAGCTTATCCATGACAACAACCAGGAGCAAGCATTGTGGGAACTGTAGTTCACATGGCAGGTCTTATAGGTAATAAGTTATACATTAATTAAGTTACAACAAATTGGTAAAAACATATCCTAAATATTTTCAACAAAAATTTGACTGGATTATACAAAGAACCTAGAGGCTTTTTTTTTTTTTTTTTTAAGACAAGGTCTCACTATATATAGCCCAGGCTGGCCTCATACTCATGATCCTCGTGCCTTAGTCTCAGGCTCCCAAGTGCCAGGATTACAGGAGTGCACCACCAGACCCAGTAAGGCATGACTTTTTAAATGAGAAATGTTTCAATAGAAGTAAAAAGAACTTTAAATAAAATTTTTAAATTTTAAAAATCACTGACTACCTAGTGGGAAATCACCCTGCCCCTAACATATCATAATTAGTAGGAGATGACTTAATATCCAATCTGTTCTGGAGCTTACCTAATTTACTGTCCAAAACCACCTGCACAAAAGGCTCAAATGTGAGCAGGTGACTGATGAGTGGATCCAATACTGTCAGGAAAAAACCTGCTATTTCCTCCTGTTGTGCTGTGGAAATCCTGGCCGCATATAGGCTTGGAGGAAACTTGCTAGAAAGGGATGGGGGAAAACTCATTAACAGCTACCTTCCAAATTTAATAGAGGCAAATACTACAAATGGATGCTCTGGTAGTGGAAATAAATAAAAAATAAGGAGTATTTTATGGAAAAAGAATTTAAAGCAATGAATTGGTATCAGAATGATTGATATGAAGACCTAGGAACTAAATTAAATAGCTATAATTCGATAAAATTGTTTATAATCTTGGCAAAATCCTTAGAATTATGATATATGTTAATATCATTTGACAATGGTGTCCTTAAAAATGTTATAAATAGGGCTACCAATATAGCTCAAAGCACTTGCCTTGCATATGCAAGGCCCTGGGTTCAATCCCAAGCACCACCAAAAATAAACAAACAAAAGAAATGATTTAGGCATATGATTATTAAATCAACTAGTAAAAATAGTATATATAAAAAAGATACTTCTGACAAATTCTGGCTTGATTACTTCTATTAAAAGTTGCTTACCAATAGGTAGAATGCTGAACTTACTATGAACTAATGCCATCTCTCAGAAACCAGAACTTTATAAGAAAGAAAATGAGTACCAACACTGAAGAGGGTTAACAAGGTTAACAAGATTTTTTCATGGAAATGTCTCACTAATTTAGACTTAAGCTAAGCTTCAATTAAAATCTATATGAAGTTAGATATATTTCTTCCCATGTTATTTTAACTGTGGTAAATGTGACAATGATGAGAAAACCCTGTCTAGCAGGTGGTCACAGCATTTCAAAGGATGCACTTAACTAAACACTCGAAGTCTTTCAAGTGTGATGGAAAAAGCACCATTTACAATGTAAAAGCAGTTTGTCAGCTATCATTTATGCAATCTGGGCTCATTCATTTGGTCTCCTTGATGATGTTTCTTCATCTATGACATTTATTTATCCTGAAGATTAAATTATAAGATAAAAGACATATAGGTAATAGAACACCATTGATTTGAACTACAGCTACTGAGCATGACGATATTTACTTTTTCAATCAAGTGATGTGTTTTTAAATTAATCTGACAGCTGTTTAACTGCCTATGTATATATGCCCTGCACTGCTCAAGGAGTGGGTCGTATGGTAGCAGTGTTGTTAGGTCCTACTCAAGCAACACTCACAGAGTTTTCAAAATATAGAAAGTCACTGCCTTTACACAGTTTACATTCTAATGAAAGGGGAGAGTTAAACAAGAAGTAAATATATAGAATAATCTTGCTTTATTCAGGTCTCTTTCAGCTACCTGAAGTCAACTGTAGTCTGAAAATGTTAAGTGGAAAATTTCAGGATTAAATTCATAAGTCTTGGAAGTATGTGTCACTCTGAGTGGCACGATGCACTCTCCTGCTCCATCCTGGCCTGGATGTGAACCATCCCTTTGTCTAGTGTGCCCATGTTATATATAGGAACAGTCCATTCATCACTAGGCCACACTCTTGGTTAACAGCTCAATGGCTGTAACACTGCAGCACTTGTGCTCAGGTAACTCTTACACAATAGCCTGATGCTGTGTTTCATGCCTGACATTCACCTCACTTCACCTCCTCACACAGGCACTGGATCATCTCCCATCACAAGGAAGAGTACAGCGTAAAAAAATGTCCCAAGAGACAGACCATATTCACGTAAATTATCACAGGATGTTGTAACACTTTTTTTTTTTACTATTGCTGTTAATTACAAACGATCACAGGTAGATATGTATGAGAAAAAAACAGTAGAGCTTAGTACTATCTGCCTTTTCAGGCATCCACTGGAGGTCTTGGAACACACTCCCTGTGAATAGGGGTGGACTACTGTAATACAGTGGGAGAAGGACGTGGCAATCCACTGCTGAGGCAATCCTGAAACAATTCACCATTGAAAACCCTATGAAGGCCACCCTGAGTCAGACACGACTCGACAGCACCTAACGACAACTGCAATAGAGCAGATGTTAATCAAGTGCTACAAAGAAAAAATAAAACAAGGAAAAGTAAACAGAAGTTCTCTGAGGAAAGTCATTTGTGGGTTTGAGTAGAGAAGTCACATGATGTATGTTTGTGTAACTCTAGCTACGGTATGGAGACGAGAGCAGAGTGAGGCAAAGGCAGAAACAGACAGCAGAGAGGAAGCTCTTCTGCCACATCCAAAAAGAAAATGATACTGGATTCAATAGGATGGCAGCAGTTCATATAGTGAGAAGTGGTTCAGTTCTGTGTGAGTTTGTGTGTGTGTATGTGTGTATATATGTGTGTGTGTGAACACAAACAGAATATATGCAGATATGTTTAGACTAAAGGTAATATTGATAGAATATGCTAAAGAACTAGATGAGGGATATGAAAGCAAAAGAAAAACATCAAAGATGACATCCAGGTTTTTGGGCCCAATCAATCTGAAGAACAAAGCTGCAATAAACTGAAACAAGGAAGCTACAGGAGGAGCAGGTTTTGGGTGGGAATGAGATGGAATGGGTGGCAATGACGAGTTCAGTTTAGCATGACTTCAGTGCAGTGTCCTGACTGGCAATATGACATTAAAGGGGAAGAAATATAAATTTTAAATCTTGAGACTAAATAACGTTGTTGTTGTTGTTGTTGTTGTTGTTGTTGTTGTTGTTGTTAGGTGCCGTTGAGTCGCATCCAACTCATAGCGACCCTCAGAGGGTTTTCAATGGCTGTTTTCAGGATTGCCTCAGGAGTGGATGCCACATCCTTCTCCCACTTTTATGGTGCTGGGAATAGAACTGAGGACCTCAGAGATTACAGAGCGGAGCTCTACCAACTGAGCTAAATCCCAACCCCTTAAACAACCATAGAGGGAGAATAAGCCTGAACACTGGCCACCAAGCAGATGCTGGGGAGAGGAGGAGAAATCTGTTAAAGAGGCCGAGAAGGAACAGCTGTTGAGATTAAAGTGAACCAAGAGGGAGACGTGTCCTAAAAACTAACAGAAAGAAAAGTGTCCAAAAGAAAGGGTTGAACACTGCATACAAGTTACAGTAGATGAAAGTAGATGGCATCAGCCCCTACCTAAATTACAATACCTTTCAAGATACAGTGTACTACTCAACTTAAACCTCAGGGAAGCCCACATACAGCAAGGGCCTGAACAGTACATTTTGATACTGTTGCTATTATGGGCACCTGGCCTTCTTCTGAGTGGTGCTGGGGATTAAGCCCTCGAGAAAAGCCTATTCCATAAGAAGATCCCCAAATAAAACTGGAAGAGATATCCTTTCTAGCAGGTGTGCAAATCTCAACTTTGTTGTTGTTAGGTGCTGTTGACTCAGGTCCGACTCATAGTGACCCTAGGTATGACAGAATGACACACTCCCTGACGCTGTGCCATGTCCCTCACTATGTCAGTACTTGTCTGTTATTCATAGGGTTTTCAATGGCTGATTGTTTCAGGTTTGTTTTGCAAGTGGATTGTCATGCCCTTCTCCCATTATTGTAGTGCTGGGGATCCAACTCAGGGCCTCAGAGAGCACACAACAGTGCTCTATCAACTGAACTAAACCCCAGCCCCATAAATCTCAACTTAGATATACACCAAGAAAGAAAAAGAAAAAGCAAGGGAACAAGAGTCCTCCAAAAGTTCATAAATCCATAACCAAATCCAAAGATGGTGAAATGGTTGAAATGCTGGACAAAAGCCTAGTTTTAAAAATGATCAATGACCTCAAAGGATTCAAACAAGTCATATGAGTGAAGTAAGGAAGCCAATTAAGCATCTGGACAAGTAAATCAGCAACATGCATAGGAAATTCATCAAGAAAATTGAAATATTAAAGAAAATAAAGCCAGAAATTCTGGGAATGAAAAACTAAACCAGAAAAAAACAAAAGCAGCAACAAACAACCCCACAACAACAGAAAGCATAATTAATACACTAGATCAAGCAAAAGTAAGAATATCAGGGAATGAAGACAAGGTCAAGGAAATACATTCAGGTCAATAAAGAAAAAAAAATGTATGACCACACCTTGTAGAATTCTGAGACATGATGTTGTTGTTGTTGTTAGGTGCCGTCGAGTCGAGATCCGACTCATAGCGACCTTCATAGGGTTTTCAATGGCTGAGTGCTTTGGGATTTCCTTGGGAGTGGATTGCCAGGTCCTTCTCCCATTTTTGCGGTGCTAGGAATTGAACTCGGGGCCTCAGAGACTGCAGCGCAGCGCTCTACCCACTGAGCTAAATCCCAGCCCGAGACATGATGAAGAGACTAAAAACCCATGGAGTGGAAGTAGCTGAGATACAAACTAAAAGCATAGAAAACCTATTCAATAAAATTATAGCAGACCATTTCCCTAATCTAGGAAACAATATGGACATGTAAGTATAAAAGGCATTTAGAATACAAAATAGACATGATCAGAAACAAACTTCTACATGTCACATTATAGTTAAAATGCCAAGACTACAGAGCAAAGAAATGACCCTAAAAGTTGCAAGAGAAAAGTGCCAACTCACAAAGGCAAACTCATCAGAATAACATTGGATCTCTTGGCAGAGACATGAAAAAAGGAAAGCATGGACTGATATTTCAAACTCTGATAGTAAATAACTGCCAACCAAGATAACTATATACAGCAATTATCTTTTAAGATTGATGGAGAAAAACAGACCACCCAAGATAAGCACAAACTAAAGCAATTCATCATCAGTAAGCCAGGACTCGGTCGCTGGGATTTAGCTCAGTTGGTAGAGCACTGCACTGTAGTATCTGAGGTCCCAAGTTCGATTCCCAGCACCGCCAAAATGGGAGAAGGACCTGGCAATCCACTCCCAAGGCAATCCTGAAACAGTCAGCCATTGAAAACCCTATGAGGGTCACTATGAGTCGGACTCGACTCGACAGCACCTAACAACAAGAAGCCAGGACTGCAGAAGATACTTAAAGAAATCCTACCTACAGAGGAGGAAGAATGCCAAAACATGAGAACATAGGAAAGAATAAATATTGAGAGGAACAGATGAATAGACGAAAGCCAAGAAGCAAACATGTCCAACTCAGTAAACCAGTAAACCCGAATAAAGAAGAAAATAAAGAAACAGTATTTCAAGCAAACCGGGGAAAAAAATAGCAAATACTTCTCAGTAATAACCTTAAATGTAAATGGTCTCTCCAATGAAAATATGCAAACTAGCCGATTGGATTAAAAAACAAGATCCAATTGTTTGTTGTCTGCAAGAAACAAACCTCACTGGCAAATGCACAGACTGAAAGTAAAAGGATAGAAAATGGTATGCCCAACAAGTAGAAGCCAAAACCAAGCAGGAGTAACTATACTTATATCTTGTAAAGTAGACTAGAAGGCACAATTAGAAGAGATAAAGAAGGTCACCACATATTAATAAAAGAAACAATCCCTCAATAAGATATGACCATTATAAATATATATGCACTGAATGCTACTGCATGCAATTTCCTAAGACAAACACTACTGGACAAAAAGGAACAGACAGGTCCAGACATATAATAGTGAATGACTTCAATAACCAACTCTCAATTGTTCCATAACATAAAAAGGGAAGGAATGCTACCAAATTCATTCTTTGTTGTGGTTGTTAGGTGCCATTGAGTTGGGTCTCACTCATGGTGACCCTGTGTACAACAGAACAAAACACTATGCGACACTGTGTCGTACACAAGATTGTTTTTATGGTTAAGCCCATTGTTGCAGCCAGTGTATTATTAAGGTTGACTGTACTTTGAGGAGGCAACTCTTCCACAGTTGTCTTTTGAATGCCTTCCAGCCTGGGAGGCTCATTTTCCAGCACTATATCTAACACTGTTTCTCCACTATTCATAGGGTTTTCAATGGCTAATTGTTTCAGGAATAGGCTGCCAGGTCCTTTTCCCTAGTCTATCTTAGTCTGGAAGCTCAAGTGAAATCTGTGTACCATGGGTGACCCTGCTGATATCACAGCAACATGCAAGCCCCCACAGTACAACAAACCCACAAATAAGTGGGGGAAATTCATTCTACAAGGCCAATATTATCCTGATACCAAACCTAGATAATGACACAACAAAAGAATAATTTCCCTGAGGAACACAGATGCAGACATTATCGAGAAAATACCTGCAAACCAAATTCAATAACATAGTAGAAACACCATAGACCATAATCAAGTTGGTATTATTCCAGGAATGCAAAGATAATTCAACATATGCAAATCAGTAAATATAATAAAGCACATAAACAGAATCAGGGACAAAAATTACACGATCATCTCAGAAGATGCAGAAAAGGTCTTTAAGAAACTTCAACATGTCTTTATGATAAAAGCCCTGGAGAAACTAGAAGTAGAATGAACCTACCTCAACATAATAAAAGTTACATATGACAAACCTACAGATAACACTATACCAAATGCAGAAAAACTAAACAACTTCCTCTAAAATCAAGAACAAGACAAGGATGTACACTCTAACCAATCTTATTCAATATAGTGCTTGAACACTTAATAAGAGCAATAAGGCAAGAGAAAGAAATAAAACAGATACAAGTACAAAAAGAAAGCAAATTATCCTACCTGTAAACAATATGATCTTATACTTAAAGGGCCCTAAAGACACCACAAGAAAACTCTTAGGTCTCACCAACACTTTTAGAAAAGTAAGATAAGCCGGGCACAGTGGCGCACGCCTATAATCCCAGTGGCTGGGGAGGCAGAGGCAGGAGGATCGAAAGTTCAAGACCAGAGGGAGTCTGCATAACTTGGCAAAACCTTGTCTCAAAAAGTAAAAAAATGGGCTGGAGGTGCAGTTCAGTGGTCCAGCACTTGCAAAGCATGCAAACGCAAGGCCCCGGGTTCAACCCCCAGTACTGCAAAAAAAAAAAAAAAAAAAAAAAAAAATAGCAAGATACAAAATCAATATACAAAATCAGTAGCTTTTCTATATCTGTAGCTTTTCTATGTATCAATAACAAATAAACTTCAAGAAATCAAATCCCATTGCCAAGAGTCTCACAATAAATAAAATAAAATAAAATACTTAAGAAGAAACCTAACCAAGGACGTAAAAGACCTCTACAATGGAAAACTTTAAAACACTGAAGAAACTAAAGATGACACTAAAAGACAGCAAGACATCCCATGTCATGAACTGGCAGAATATTGTGAAAATGGCTATTACCAAAAGTAATCTACAAATTCAATGCATTCTCATCAAAATTCCACTGACATTCTTCACAGAAATAGAAAAAAGAATCCTGTAGTTCATATGGAAGCACAAATGACCCTGAATAGCCAAAGCAATCCTGAGAAGAAAGAGCAACACTAGCAGTTTAACAATACCTGATTGCAAATTATACTATAGATCCACAGTAACAAAAAGAGCATGGTACTGGCACAAAACCCAACATGTATATCAACAGAATAGAGAACCCAGAAACAAATCTATGTAGCTATAGCCATCTGATTTTAGACAAAGGTGCCAAAAATATACACCAGAGAAAAAACAGACTCTTCAATAAATGGTGCTGGGAAAGGTTGATATCCACATGTAGGAGAATGAAACTATGGTAGATTCCTCTCTTTCACCCTGTGGAAAAATCAATTCAAAGTGGATCTAAGACCTTTACTGTAAGACCTGAAACTCTGAAATTACTGGAGGAAAATAGAGAGAAAATGCTTCAAGATATAAGGATTGGCTAGTACTTACTGAATAGGACTCTAACAGGCCAAGATATAAGACCAAGAATTGACAAATAGGATTGCATGAAATTTAAAAACAGTCTGCAGAACAAAGGAAACAACAGTGATTAAAGAGCCTATTATATAAAAAACTCAAAGTATACACCAAAAACCAAATAATCCAATCAATAAATGGGCAAACGAACTGAACAGGCAGTCCTCAAAATAAGAAGTAAAAATCGCCAAAAATACATGGAAAAATTTTCAACATCCTTACTCATCGGGGGAAATGCAAATTAAAACTACATTGAGATTCTCACCCCAGTCAGAATGGCTAACATTAAAAACTCAAACCACAACAAATGCTAACAAGGATGCACGGAAAGAGAAACTCTTATGCACTATTAGTAGGAATATGAATTTTTACAGCCACTATGGAAATCAGTATGGTGGTTCCTCAAAAACTACAAATTGAACTACCATATATATCTCCTTCTGGGGTATACACTCTAAGGAAGTGGAGTCAAAATATAATAGAGATACCTGCTCATCCATATTTATTATGGCACTTCACAATATCCAAGTTATGGAATCAGCTTAAGATACTCATCAACAGACGAATGGGTAAATTTATGTTTTTCATTTTTTTTTTTTTAATCTATTCTCTCTTCCTTTTTAAAAAATCTTTCCTCCTGGGACTACATTTACATGTACGTTAGGTTATTTTATACGATCCCATACATAACTGATGTTCTGTCTGGTCCTTTTCTCTGTGTGTTCAGCTTGTATAATTTCTACTGACTTGATTTTAAGGTTAGCATTCCTTTTGTCTACTATGCTCAACTTGCTGTAAAATCCTTAAAATTAACTTTCTAATTCCAAATAAGTAAATATCCACACATAGCATAACAAACAAAAATATGCAAATACAATATAAACATTTATGTTGTTATTAATGTTGTTGTTAGGTGCCATTTGCCTTTAGTATTTATCGCCATACCAATTATTTATTCTCATGTATAAGGAATCAGTTAATACAAAGTAAAGCTCTACCCCAAAGTAAATCTATCCTTCAACAGTTTCTGTTCCTAATTATTTTAAGCAACCAGATAAAAATTAAAACATTGGAGATTCTGACCAGAAGATGGCGGACAGACAACACACACCTTCTGTCCCGGAGCAATAAGAAGCCTCGATTAGGGGTTTAAAACACAAATTGAATAAATAGAAACAGATAATTTAGTTTGAGAGATAAAGAATGAAACTAGGCGTACACTGAAATTAGGGACTGGGCTTCAGAGGAGCTACACAGTGGCCAGCAGTGGGACCGCCGCCATTTAGCCATAACACAGGGAGCGGACAGAATCCCAGAGATCTGGAGGAGATTTCGCGCACACGCACCCACAGCCCCGGACCCAACACGGAGTGCAACCTTGCCAGCACACTCTCACCATGCCTGCGGGACACAGTCTGCAGTTCCTAGGTGAG
>VMDO01031226.1:0-20309 GCA_007922755.1 Pedetes capensis
AGGCCCTGGATTCAAGCCCCAGTACCACAAAATAAATAAATAAATAAATAAATAAATAAATAAATAAATAAATAACAGTGATGTGACTGTGCAAACATTCTATTTTTGTGAGAGTTTGTGGAACTAGGAGGTTGAACCCAGAGCTTTGTGCATTCTATTTTAAATAATGGGCCACTGAGCTGTACTCAAGGCCCCATTATTTATTTTTTCTTTTCAGACAGGGTCTTGCTAAGTTACACAGGTTGCCTCTGGCCTCAAACTGGATGTCCTCCTGTATCTGCTGCCTGAGTCACTGAGGCATGCACAGGCTATGCAGACTTTCTTATTAATACTGTTTCTGTTATGAGAAAACTGGAAGGAAATCTTGGAGGCACTTAAGACTAAGATGGTCTCCCGAGCAAAGAAAAGTCAAAACCAGACAAATGATGAAGTGAGTTTTTAATAGAGTAAAAGTAAGAAGATATACCTTGGCGAGACAAGGTGAGCACTCTGGGAGACAGGGGATGTGAACTGGTATCTTTGTTGGAATTTTCATTGAGGTGAACAAAATTCCACTCCTGCCAAGGTGTTTTGGGCCTTAAGGGGAAAGCAGGGTTCTCCTGTTTTAGGCCAACTAAGGGGAAAATATTTAACTTTATTATTAGTGTTTTAATATTGCAGTCAGCTAAGAGCTGCTCTATCTGGTCAAAGACTCAGGATGTTTGGAATAGCTAACCATATTAATTGACAACAGTTTATCTTTTATATTTGTGGCCAATTTAAAGTGCCCTGCCCCTTATTCATCTTCAACCTTATGATTAGTTACGAGTATCCTGTGGATTTTTATCACTTAATGAAGATCCAGTGTTATTTTACCTTAATATATGAATGAAAGGCCAGTGCTTGAAAATGAATTACAAGCAACTAGGGGATTTTCCATTAATTCACTTGAAATCTGCCTGTTTCCCCACTTTTCTAACTCCCTACCTACCCCAACATTTTCAAATCTAGTCATCACCTACTTCTACTCCCCTTTAGCCAGAATTTTAGGAGCCATGCCCTAAATCTTGTTGACCTGTATATATTTCATCTCTACAAATCTACATGGCTTTAATGCAATTGCAAAGAAATGAGGCAGTATCTAGTGTCAGGTTGTGTTAGGGATTTTTAAAATTATATCTCTCAATTAGGGTCCCTCGTAACAGCCTGAGGGGCTGACCCCTAGTTGACCCCAGGGCTTATCCCACTCACTCAAACCAACCCCTCCCATCGAGTGAGCAAAGATGGCCCCCGGCCAGCCTGACCTGCTCTAACCACCCTAATTTTGATTGGCTCCCCTCAGCATTTTCAGGTAATAACTGTCCCCACCTGGCAGGTATGTCAGTTTACCCGCTGTACCTGTCAGGTGTGTGCCCTGATTGGCTGAATCCCACCATGTGACCCCTCCAGGACCCTATAAAAGTAGGGCTCCTGGACTCCATGATCATCCTTTGATGACCCATTGATCCTCACCTCTCTGACCGTCTCCTGAACCTCATCACCTGGACCAGCGCTCCCTACTCCAGCAAGACCTTCTAGCAAGCCAGCGAGATCAAGCCCAGGGGCCCCGAAGAGCCGAAGGATTCTAGCACGAAGGATTCTAGCAAGCCATGAAGAGCCTCCCAACTCCTCCCATCTTGGGAAGGAGGGGGGTAAAGAAGCCGAGCTTGGAGAGTCAAGACCATCAGACCTCCATGGAACACCAGTGGCTGTGGCTGTGCCTTTAAGGCTGAGCTGTACCAGCACTTAGCCTGCAGCATTCCATGCTGCAGGCCTAGAGCCAGCACTTAAAAGAGTATGGAGCTCCTCTCTATAGGGGCTGCTTGCTCCTTGCTCTCCATCAGGGGAGCACCCTAATAAACCTTACCTACCCTTGTTCTACCATCAGAAGGTCTCCTGAGGTCCTTCTTTCACGACTCCGGCCATTTGTTATGTTGAGGGTTTGGCCCTAATCTTAGCCGGGCTAGAGCTAAAACCCCAACAAGGTTCAAATGTAGTTTACTACTTTATTACCTTCCCTTTTATTATCTGTATAACTTTGAGCAAGTTATTTTAGCTATCCAAACCTGTTTCTTTACATAAAACAGTTTCTTATCCCCAGCATTTGAGTCATATAATTCTTTATTCTGGAGAGCTGGCTTGTGCATTACAAGATCTGTTTTTAGCATCCATGGCCATGACAATAAATGTAACACTCTTCTTTCTACTTGTGAATACCAGAAATATCTCCAGACATTGCCAGATGTCCCTTGGCAGGCAAAAAGAATAAATTGTCCTTCATCCATGGTAAAAAATCAAGATAGTAATCTAATACATTTGGCACCTAACAACATCAGCAACAAAATATATATGCCAGGAATATGTAAAAAAATAATAAAATGACTATTATCTTTTTAAAATTAATCATATTAGATGTGAAAATACAGCCACAAAAGTTTAAATATTTTTATGTTGATAGTACTACAAAATGAATGGTCTTCAACCTCTGTACATGTCCTCAAAATTCCTTGGGAATCATTTCTTTGTGTGTGTGTGGCGGGGGGCTCATATACTCATTTGTGTCTGTATATACTTAAAATACTGGGATTTAGCTCAGTTGATAGAGAGCCTCTCTGCAGTCTCTGAGGTCCCAAGGTCAACTCCCAACTGCAAAAATGGGATAAGGATGTGGCAACTCCCAAGACAATCCCGAAATAATCAGCCATTGAAAACCCTATGAGGGTTTTAAAAGTCACAATTACAAAACAAACCCAAATCATATCAGAATTTGCACTAAGATTGAATTTGATACTATTAGGATTTGAAAGATTTAGATAACAGTCAATCTATGGAACCTTAGAAAAAATATTATAATGTAAAAATTATACTTATCTATAGAAGAATTAAAGAATGATAGGAAAAAATAATTTGTGAAATTCCTAATCTGAGTGTGACTGCTTTTGTCACTAAAAGGGCCTTAATACCAGAGCTGAGACTTCTCTGAAAGGAAATAAACTATGCGTATGTATTGTGTTTTCTGTCCAAGCCTGAGAGGTCTAGTCCTTCCTTCATACAACTTCCCATGTAGATTTTAAATTAGCTAGTCATCCTTCACAATCAGTTGAGTGCTTTCTTGGGACAAATACCTTAATATAGCTCCTACTCGTTCTTTCTCTGTGATTGGTCCCTAACTGGTACAAGTAGTTTCAGTATTCTACTAACTTTAGGATCCTACCCCTGAAGGAATAACCAAAAACTTAAAAAAGAAAAATTGCTCCCTCAAAGCATTAGCTCTGATTATTGGGCGTTAGGCTAACCAGAGATGAGCTCATTCTTTTTAATGTTATAGCTGCATCTCAGATCAACTCAATATCTATGTAATCTGAATAGCTCTTCATTACTTTCATCACCAGACAGAAAATATCTCACAAATTCTGGGAAAAATATAAAATAATAAGCAAAAGTCTTTAATCTCCACTGGTCTCCACACAATATTTGCTGTGCAATTAAAGATGAGGTGATTTTTCTAAGAAGTAAGAAGTAGGATTCATAATCTTGGTGGGAAACGGAAAATAGTAAAAGCTGAAGCACGGATTATCTATATTTGGAACTGAAGAAAGAGGACATTTAAATAACTATTATAAGAAATATTCAGTGAACAGATGGGGAATCTCAACAGAATATGAAAATGCAAACTAAATATATACAATAGATGTGATCTAAAATGCAATTTCCAGAGGAAAAGTCAAAGAGAAAATATATGTGATCATAGGGATTTGTAGGATAATATCTAGTCAAATAAAGATGTAACACCCAAAAGAAGAGGGCAGTAAAAGGAGTCATTCATATATTTAGAGGAATATTAGAAAAATTTTCCAAGTTTTGTGAAAAATACATTTAATAAGTAAAGTACATTTTAACAACTCAAAGTCCAAAGTAAAAGGCAAAAAGACATGTTCAGATTCAGGATAAGGATAATAAAATAACAGAATATGGTAAAGAAATTTTCAGAGGGAAAATTCTTGGCATTCAATACTTATACAAATAAGAACAATTAAACATCCACTCAACAAAAACTTAGAATATGGATCTCAGAAAGTAACAGAAAGAAAATATAAAAGGAAAAAAAAAACTTAAGAAGAGTAGCATATCCCAATGTCAGAAAGTAGAAATCTAGCAAAACTAAGAACATTTTTAACTTTTTGCTAAGAATCTTAGAAGAATACAAAAAGTCCTGGGGATCCTAATGCAAAAACAAGTAAGTAAAAAGTTGAAGCTGGCTATGGTGGCACACATCTGTAATTCCAGCACTCAATGAAGCTGAGGTAGGAGGACGGTAAGTCTGAAACCTAACTGGGCTCCTTAGCAAGACCCTGTCCCCAAATAGCAAAAAACAAACAGGAAACAAAATAAAGCAGGAAAAAAGAAAAAAAGAAAACCATAAAAACAAAAAAAAATGAAAACAAGAAAAAATTTGAGTGATAGAAAAAATGACAAGTAAAACTTGGTGAGCAAAAACAAAAAAAGCATCAAAATAGAGCACATTAGATAAGAGTTATACCTACAATTATTTGCAAATGAGTTTGAAAATATAGGTGACAGCTAGTCACCATGGCATACACCTTTAATCCCAGTGACTTGGGAAGGAGAGGCAGGGGATTGCAAATTTGAGGCCAGAGGCAGCCTGTGTAATTTAGGGAGACCCTCGACAGCATGTAACAACAACAATCTCAAGATAAAAAAATAAACTGAGGGAGGCTGGGAGTGCAGCTCAGTGGTAGAGTGCTTGCAAAGCATGTATGAGGCTCTGGGTTCAGAACCCAAGTACACACACACACAAACACACATATACAAACATATATTTGCATATATGTATATATTTGTGTATATATATGTATGTGTATATACACACATATACACGTATATATGTATATATGTGTATATACACATAAATATACATATGTACACATATAGACATATATACATATATTCATATATACAGACATATGTACATATATACACATATATTCATATATATATATAGACATACACACACACACACACACACACACACACACACCTGCAACAGTACTACCATGGCATCCCATCCCCTATCCCCTGAGATCTTCTAAGCTAAGCAGGGTCAGGCCTTGTTAGTACTTGAATGGGAGAACACCTGGGACCACCAGGTTCTGTAGGCTTGGGAGAAGGACCTGGCATCCGATTCCCAAAAATCAATCAGCCATTGAAAGCCCTATGAATAGCAGAGAAGCAGTAATAATACTATTTCACCTATTGTACATAGGGTTGCTACTAGTCAGATACTCACTTGATGGCACCTAACAACAACAAACATTATATTTATGTTAAAATTCTAAAGACATATGTTAACCAAATTTTCCCCCTGAAATATACAAAGTTTTAACAAACACTTTTCAGAAAGTAATTGGGAAAATAATGAAAGAACTCATCTAAACAAGCTGGGTTTGGTTTTCTTGAGAGAGACTTCTATTAAATAAAGATCAGGTAATTGCAATGCCTCTTACACTATTTTTGAGCATCAAAAAATAAATAAAATTTCTATGTAATCAGTATGCTTTTAATATTTAAATGTGATCATGACAAGATTTATGCCATAATATAGATAATAACAAATGTGAGAGAATCAATCAGTGGGTAGTACCAATTAACTGCCAAAAAGCAGTTATCTATTTATTTATCTTGTTTTATCATGCTGAGAATTAAACCCAGATTCTTGCATATGCTAACTAAGCACTCTGTATTGAGCTACATTTCCAGCCCTTGGATTTTTTTTGTTCTGTTCATTTGTTTTGGTTTGTTTGTTTTGTTTTGTTTTGTTGCAGTGCTGAGAATCTAAGGGTTGCACAGCCCTTGGTTTTTTTGAAATGAAGTCTTGCTGTATAGCTCAGGCTGGCCTTGAACTCCCTGTAGATCCCAGCCTGGCCTCAAACTGTTAATCTTCCTGCCTCAGCCTCGTGAGTGCTGGGATTACATGGATTTGTCACTATGACCAGCAAGTTTTGAAAATGTGTGCAACAATATCAAATATCCAAAGTGTCTGTGGTCATTTAAAAATCTCTATAATTCCTGGTATTTAGAAAGAAACTCTCTTAAGAATCAGATCATTGAATTTATCTTATTTGGTTCATGAACACTGCTTCTCATTTCAAATTTTACAAGGAGATAATAACTTTCAGCAGTTTTGTGAGAACCCAAGGAATAAGCCTAAACGCACAAACTTTTAAACTTAGTCATTATTTTTTTCACTCAAAACTACTTGTTGAGCACCTACTGGTAGCTTTAAGTTCTGGGACTATAAAAATAAGTCATATAAATAAATATTCTTAGCTTTACAGAAGGTAGAAGTAGAAATAATGTACAAAATGCATGAGTGAAATATAGGCAATGATTGCCTGAGTGTGATGAAAGAAGGGAGTTGAAATTTTAAGTAAGATTCCCCACCAAAGTCTCCTGAGAAAGTAATATATGAGTGGTTGTTAAGTGCCATTGAGCTGGGTCCCACTCATAGCAACCCTATGTACAACAGAACAAAACACTCCCCAACACTGTGCCATGCCCAGCACTATGTCAGTGCTTCTCTGTTATTCTTAGAGTTTTCAATGGCTGATTGTTTTAGGACTGTTTCAGAGTGGGCTGCTAGTTCATTCTCCCAACATGAGAGTAGAGCGCTAAAAATTATAAAGAAACAATCCACTGGAGAGGTTATTGCAAGCAGAGAAATAGGTTCAACTGTCCTAATTGGAAACAAAAATAAGAAATAAAACTGTGTTTGCAAGGAGCAGCAAGACCAGTGTTGCTAGAGGAGAATGAGCCATAGAGAAGCACAAAATGATATCAGAAAGTTAGCAGAGGCAGACGGAGTAAGGCCCTGTAAGCCATTGCATAAAAACGGCTTTTTCACCCTGAGTGAACTGGGAAAGCATGAGAGGATTTTTAGCCAAGATGTTAACATGAACTAACTTACATGTTAATAGAATAATTCCTTCTAGAGAGTTGAGAGTGAGACACAGAACAAGGACAAAATCAGAGAAAACAGTTGAAATCTATTTTAATAGAGTAGTAGATGAGCTAAGACATTGTTAGCAGGGGGACCCTAGTCTGTGAGAAGAAGTTGTATGTGACATGAAAAGGAAAGTGAGAAATTAAATGAGACTCATTCATTTTAGCCTCTATACTTTGAAAAAAAAATAGCTTTCAGTACCACCATGCTGGACAGGTTTCAGCTGAGCTTCCAAACTAAGACAGACTAGGAAGAAGGACCTGGTAGCCCACTCTCAAAACAATTAGCAAGCCGGGAGCGGTGGTGCACACCTGTAATCCCAGTGGCTCAAGAGGTGGAGGCAGGAGGATCACAAGTTCTAGACCAGAGGCAGTCTGCGTAACTTAGTGAGACCCTGTCTTGAAAAAAAAAAAAAAATGGGCTGGAAGTGCAGCTCAGTGGTCCAGCACTTGCAGAGCATGCAAGCATGAGGCTCTGGGTTCAACCCCCAGTACCACAGAAAAAAAAAAGAAAATTAGCCATTAAAAACCGTATGAAGAGCAGGGAAGCACTGTCAAAAATAATTCCAGAAAATGAGCCCCTAAGGCTGGAAGGCACTCAAGAAATGACTGAGAAAGAGTTGCCTCCTCAAAGTAGAGTCTAGCTCAATGATGGGAATGGAGTAAAGCCCCTGGCATCTCCATTTGCTGATGTGGCATGATGGAAAATGACAAGAAGTGTAATGCCTGCAACAATGGGCTCACACATAAAAAGATCATGTGTATAATATAGTGCTGGGTAGTGTTTCATTCTGTTGTACATAGGGACAATATAAGTTTGGATCTGACTCAATGATATCCAAGAAACAAACAAAATACCTAGAAACATGGAGCTGACTTTAACTTAATAATTAAGAAATATGAACCATTATTTAAAATTAGGTGATTCTTGTTGTTAGGTCCTATTGAGTCAGTGTCTGACTCATAACAACCCTATGAACACCAGGCGAAACACTATTATCAGTGCTTCTCTGCTAGTTATAGGGTTTTCAATGTTTGATTGTTTTTTGGAAATGGGTTGCTGGACCCTTCTCCCAAACCTGCAGTACCTGGTGTTCCCAGACAGTCTCCCATCCAAGCTAACTAGGCCTGACCCTGCTTAGCTTCCGAGATCTGACAGGATTGGATGCCACAGTGGTGTGGCTGCAGGCAATATTTAGGTTATACAAAATTAATCATTGACACATGTAAGATTTAGAGAAAAGCTAGAGTTAAGTTTTAATCGAGTTTGAATTACTTATTAGAAATTCAGATGGAGGTGTTAAATAAGAAGTTACATATAAAATTGAGGCACATGTAAATTATAAGTAATTAAAATAGGAACCATATATTTGCAACACTTCACAGAATATGTCATTTATAATTGTGTCATTATGTAATCATCAAGGAAAGAAAATTAAATAGAAAAAATTATCAGCAAAGTTTAAGGGGTTACTGAAGTTAGTATTTTAACTGTTTAATACATAAATATGACTGACTCATGAAACATTTTGAAAAAGAAACATAATAATCTATTATCAATTGCCTTCATAATGTGTGAAATACTTTCCTATCACCAAGTGAATAATATTGTAGAATTTAATATATTTTTCTTTCATCTAGGATATAAGCATATACAAAATTGCATATTTACACATGTGTCCATACACAAACACCTACATATATATTTTTAAATAAAACTATGTGGTTTCATTTTTTTTATCAGATAACATCATCCTCAAATTAATCCCCAAATTAAAACTGATCTTAAAAATGCAGAAACTTGTTTGGTCAAATTTATTTTCTCCCATGCTTTGTTAGGGAAATTTATTGAGCCTTTACCTTGTGCCAAAGAAAAAAAATGAATAACAGACTTTATTTTAAAAGAGTTCACAGTTAGGAGAGTCAGGACTGAGACAAATTTTTTTTGTGGCAAATGCTGTGATAGAGAATACATTGATTATCTGTACTTTGAAGAAAGTTTTTTTAAATTTTTTAAAAGATATATGCTCACAAATTGTTAAAGACAACTTTCTGTATTGAGGAGTATCTATTATAATATCTATACCTGCAGCCATACCACTGTGGTGTCCAATCCCGTCAGATCTTAGAAGTTAAGCTAGGTCAAGCCTGGTTAGTATTTGGATGGGAGACCACCTGGGAACACCAGGTGCTGCTGTAGGCTTGGGAGAAGGACCTGGCAACCCACTCCCAAAAACAATCAGCTAATGAAAACCCTATGAATAGCAGAAAAGCATGGAGAATAGATTTTCGTCTATTGTACATAGGGTCGATGAGTCAGACACTGACTGGACAGCACCCCAAAACAACAACAATGTAATATCTAAAGGCAAGAAGGATGAGACAAGCAAAGGTGGAAAGTGACAGAATCATACAGCAAGCTAACAGCAAGGACAAGAGTAAAGTGCGTTTGGCTGGTAGCAGTCACTTGCAATCCCAGCATTCAGTTGGCTAAGGCAGAAGGGTCACAAGTTTGACACCAACTTAGGTTACATGGCAAGACTGGGGCCAACTTTGATCTCAAATCAATGAATGAATGAATGAATAAATAAGTAAGTAAGTAAGTAAGTAAATAAATAAATAAATAAATAAATAAAATAAAGAGAGAAAGAAAGGTAGCAAAGAGGGTAAAAACAGGGACAAATGATTAGAGGAATAAAGAAGATTAGGATTTCTAGCATGTATGTTTAAAGCATGGGATGGTAGTTATGCATGTGTTGTGATCAGTGTGGTAAAAAAGTAGAAATTTTAAAAATGAAATATAAAAAGTATATAAGCCAGTTTGGTGTGCAAATCTGGATAAATTTTAAATGTCCATCTCCCCCTCCTCCTGAAAAATGAGTTCTATTTCCAAAAACTACAAAACATTGGTCAAAAATTATATCTTAAGCTGAGCAAGGTGGCCCACAACCTGTAATCCCAGTGACTTGGGAGGCAGATGCAGGAGGATCGAAAATTCCAGGCCAGAGGCAGCTTGTGTAATTTGGCCAGTGGTAGAGCACTTGGCAAGCATGTGTGACGCCCTGGGTTCAAACCTCTGTAGTGTAATATATATGGAGATATATGTATATGCATATATATGCATATATATATATGCGCGCACACACACACACACACATATCCCTCCATATATACATAGAGAGAGCCTGCAGCCATAGCCCTGTGGTATCCTATCACTTTAGATTGCAGAAGCTAAGCAGGGTCAGGCCTGGGCCTGATTAGTACTTGGACAGGAAACCACCTGGGAACATCAGATACTATAGGCTTGGGAGAAGGACCTGACTACCTACTCCTCAAAATTAATCTGCCATTGAAAACACCATTAATAGTAGAGAAGCACTGACTATATTGTTTCACCTGTTATACATAGGGCTGCTATGAGTCAGATACTGACACAACAGCACCTAACAACAACAACTGCACACACACACACACACACACACACACACACACACACACAGAAGGATGTGCATTCCACTCCCAAAGCAATCTCAAAACAATCAGCCACTGAAAATCCTGTGAGAGAGTCACCATGAGAAGACCTCGACTTGATGGCATCTAACAGCAACAAATACATGTGTGTGTGTGTGTGTGTGTGTGTGTGTGTGTGTGTGTGTGTCTTAAATTACAAAATGATTAAAGAAATGATATGTGAATAGTTTTTAGAAATTTCAATCCATTTCTCCCTGGTTGGTGTGACAAGTGGGTTTGGTAAATCTACAACTGAAAGCACAAAAAAAGTCAAAGATTGTGGAGTTAAAGCTCACTAGACTTCAGAATTCATTACAGAATTATGTCCTGTACTAAGAATCTACAGTGTGATAGACAAATTGAAGAATGGTGGTGATTGGAAGTAGGGTTAGAGGGAAGAAAGAGTGTAGGTCGAAAATCAAGTTTCTAGCTGAAAGTGAAAGAATTGAGAAATTGGATATAGAAAGTAAATAAAATATTTAAATGTGAGCACTGAACAATACAGTACACTTGAAAGTGATGTTAAAATGGAGCTAACCTTATCTGGCAGTTTTAGATAAATAGCAATCAGAATAATTCTTAAGCATTATGTTGATATTGTTTGCTTTGACATCACCAAGTGACAAATTTTTAAAAGATTGTCTTTATTACCAGTGCTTTATTATTCTCAGGTAATGGTACATGGAAAAGATTAATTTTAAGCAATCACTGCCTGATACATTACCTGGAAAATTTACCTAACAGATTGACTTCAAATAAAAATGCATTCTCTGTGTGAAATAAAGTTTACATCTTGCAGTACTGGTAATGGAGAATATCAGACGCAAATTTAAATAAATCGAGTTTTGAATGAAATTAGTAGTAAACTTGAAGTCCTGACCCAAAGCCTATATTAATCAATTCAATGTTCATTTGCAGCACATATGCTTTTCTCCTGTTTTCCTAGTAGTTGATAGCTGTGCAGCATTACATGAAACATTGTTTGTAAGAATTCTTAAACATTTTTCCAATATAATTACCTGGATTTATTCACCTCAGTGTGCTGCAAGAAAATATTCTATTTTGGGGAGCCCTTCATAGACACTGAGGAAAGGCTACGAGTTCACAGTGGATATCAGATGCTAGAGGTAAGAACAGAAGCAGAGGCAGGGATGGACTTATTGCCACTAACGTCAGCAGTAGCCTCTCTGCTGATGTGCTCTGCCTCCTCTAGCTACCCATCAGGTGGCACTCAGCTTGGTATGTGAAGCTCTAGCCATTGCCGGTCACTTCTTATTCCATTGTAAGGAAACAGGATTGATATTATTCACATGCAAAAAATATTTTTTAAGGAGATGTAAATCCAGCAACTCAGATTTCCCTTAAAGTTATACTATTATAAGAAGTTTATGTATATTTGCTGATACATTCTTGGATAAATATACCTCCAATACTGTCCTCAAAGTAATTGAAACAAATATATTTATTCTTCACAATTTCAAGGGATATGGCTTGACCCCATTGAGCAAAGGCACAGACAAGGTAATATGATGACTCCTGCTGACAGTGAAACAATTTTTTTTCGTTGCTAGGTGCCATCAAGTCAGGTCAGACTCTTAGGTACCCGATGTACAACAGATGAAACACTCCCTGGCATTGTGCCATGCCCTGCACTATGTCAGTGCTTCTCTGCTCTTTGTAGGGTTTTCAATGGCTGATTGTCTCAGGATTGCTTAAGAAGTGAATTGCCAAGTCCTTCTGTTTTTGCAGAGCTGAGGTCTGAACCTAATGCCTCCAAGAGCGCAATACAGCACTTTACCAACTGAGCAAAATTAAAGCCCAAATTGTTTGTTGCAGGATTTTCAATTCCTAATTGTGTTGGTATTGTATCTGGAGTGGACTGCCACATCTTTCTTCCAACTTTGTTGTGCTGGGGATCAAACTCAGGGTCTCAGAGGGAGCAGATTGGAAATCTACCAAATGAACTAAACCCCAGTTCCAAGAAAATTGCTAGTAGAAAAAAAAAGACCAATAAATATTACACATGAAGTATATAGCATATTAAAGTTTAATAATGAATCCCATGTTAAGTGTTAGTTTTAGATGATTCTGTTGTAAGACACTTTCTAGACAGTTAACTGCTAAGGAATAAGCAATTATAATGCTTTTTAAATTATTCTAGATCCTAATAGAGCATAAAAAGATAGTTTCTGATTTTTTAAAAGATTTTTGGTGTAATCATAGTACAAATACAATTTAGCAAAATAATCCAAAATAAAAATCTATAAAGCAGTCCTACATAATGGTATTAACTTCAAAAACTCAAGTAAAATATTGTTGTCATTGTTGTCAGTGCTGTTGAGGCAGGTATGACTCAAAGCGACCCTATGTACACTAGAGTGAAACACTCTTTGACTTTGTGCCATGCCCAGCCGTATTGTCAGGGCTTCTCTGCTACTGATAGAGTTTTCAATGGCAAATGCTTCAAGAGTGGGCTGCCAAGTCCTTCTCCCTAGCCTGCAACACCTGGTATTCTCAGGCCATCTCCCTTCCAAGGACTAACCAAGCTGATCGTGCTTAGCTTTTGAGATCAGGGGGAATCGGATGCCAGGGTACTATGGATGCAGATCAAGAAAAATATTAGCAGGTTAAAATTCTTTTCACTTCTCATTTTTATTCTTAAAAATATATTCCTTTTTTTAAAAAAAGCAATCATTCTTATCTCTTGCATACACAAGCAAGAGATGCATAAGGATTACTGCTGTATTTTAAAAAATTAAGAATTTAGGGGTCAAATCTTAATCATAACTTGTCATTAATATATAAAATGATGCTGGTCTAAACTGTTGAAGTAAAATTCTCTCAATCTCTCCTTTTTCAATAGCTGATAATATTTCCTTTAGAATATTTTAGATATTAAATGAACCTATTTTAAATCACATTCTCAATCCAAGAAAAGCAAATATCTTTCCCAGTGTCCACCGAATAATCCATTAGCTGAAATTTTCTTATATGACATTTAACTTAGCAAGAGACAAATGCTGAATTCTTCACTCAAAGTCTACAGTAACTCATCTCGTCTTCCTAGAACCTTTCTCTTCCTACTTTTAGTTTTAAACTGCCTTTGCAACTTATTCTGAACTATATCTAGTTTCTAGGATTTGCCTATTAATTTGCAAAAAAAACCTCTAGTTTGTCTCCACAATGGATGAGGGTATGGACTGAATCCCTTTCTGTAAATGGCGCAGCTTGCTTTTCCCAATTTCTAGACAGTTTCGCCTGACATTCCAGGCTGTTGCTGCTGCTGTGAATGCCCTGTGCAGCTGTGCCATAGAATTCCAAAATTCCCTTCTTCCTCAGTGTGAGGGCATTGTGAAACAAAAAAAGGAAACTTTCTTTACATCAATAGACAATAGTTATTTTTGAGAGGCAGCATCTGAATATACTAAATTAGTTGCACCTAATCAGAATGAGAACTTAGTATTGCTAGTTAAATTAAGTCACTTTTTTACATACTCATGATAGTTTTGGATATTTATCAGCAACAATCTCAGAAAATAAATCCCTTGTTTTCTTTCCAGGAATGTACTTAAGGATACAAATCAATTGAACAAAATATCCCTCACATAAATTAACCTCCATATTATTTATACAAGAAACAGTTGCCCTGTTCATGGTCTCAAATTGAAATTGTCCATGTGCTGTGATCTGAGACATGCTTAAAAGCCTGTCAATTGCCTAAACATGGACATATTCTATCACAAAGCAGAGGCTTTTAAATAATTCCTATTTTATATTGATTAAATTATGCAGTGAGGTAATATCAATATGACAGCAAGTATTTTGCCCCCTTTCTAGCTTGGTCCTTTGACCCTCATGTCACTATCCTATACTTCCATCCACCCATATTGCTTACAATCTTTCAAATACACCTGATGGTCTCTGATTCTCTATTTGTACATAAAGTTCAATAACTTAACATGTACTTACTCATATCCAACAAATATTTACTGAGATCCTATTATAAGCAAGAATTTGTTTTGTGTGTTGGAAACACACAGATTAAAAAATAATTCAGTGTCTGTCTCCATGGCTTTTACCACCAAGGTATCTACTGGATCTTTCCATATAGCTTCAAATATCTCTGGCCATCTTTCATGGATGCCCATTGCCTTTATGTATTCTAGTTGCTAATATTGCATGCTTGTTTAAGGTTTAAAAGTGCTAGCAGGTTTGATGTGATGTGACTGATTCAAATATAAGTCTTAAACTTCATTCACTTTAATTTGGTTTTGTTTGGTTTTGGCTCAACTCTCCAATGTCCATTCCTGATACCCTTACCCAAGTTTTTTTCATTTTACTGTGAACCTCCAGATTTCACTACTATCTTTCTTCTGAAGATAGTGCTGAACAGATATCAGCTTTATATAATCTTCTGAAACTCCATTTTTCTTCTGTAGAAGGAAGTGAATAGGTCTGAAAGTAGACAGAATCATCACACCCAAGTCTATTACATCTAGAAAGAAATCAAAACTGAGCAGTTGCCCTGAAGCAATATTCTGAAATCTCCATTTAAGAGATCTAAACACTGCAGGAAAGTACTAGAACTGGTCCAACTATAGTCCATCTTCTAGAGGGTCCCAGTCCAGGATAAACTGATGTGGAAAGCAGCAGCAAAATCAATGAAAGGTAGTAATTTACACATTTTAAACATATTATTTAATATTTTTCACATATAGGTTTTCTTCATGTAATTACCATCTCTACCAGCATTTACTTATTTTCTTCACAGCTGACTCCAAATGCATAGTCCCAAAGCCACGAACATTACAGATTCAATGGTGGAGGAAATAGATTGATTCTGGGAACACCAAGTTATATTTCCTAAAGGCAAATGCTGGGATGGGAGAAATACCTGGTTAAAGTAGTTTATTTGGAGTGGTTCTGGTCAAGCTTGTTCAGACTGGTTTTTTGTGAGAACAGTAAGAGAAGAATTAGAAATAGAAAATATAGAATTTCATAGGCTGTATTTTTAAAAACTGTGAAGATAGCTAGATGATTAAGGTCAAGAAAAATTTGAGAATTTTGGTTTAATAGGGTAAGTAACACTGTATTTCCAATTTCATGGAAATAATGTAGTAGAAAAGGATAACTAGATGATGCAAAAGAGAAATGGAAAATTGATGAATAATTTATAAGAGCCTAAGAATATGATAGTGCATATACTAAAAGTCAAGAATATAAAGAGTTATTTTGTGTGGACAGAAGAAGAAAGTATTTGGGCACAGATGCTACATATATAGCATGAGATATTAGTGAGAACTTGATAAATTACATCATGGTTGCTGTTATTTTGTCGTTAAAAAAGGAAGTAATGTATCAATTGATGTAGGGGATACTAAGTATTAGATATTTGAGGGAAAGCTACTTCAAAAATCATGTAGAAGAGTCAGTTAGTGAACTGGCATGATTGCTGCTCAGGAGACATCATTAAAGTTGGTGAACATTAACCTGAAGTGAGATGATCAGCTCATTGAAGTTTTCAACAGCCACACTCAACTCTGCCATATTGTTAGAACTAGGAGTGATATATCTTTCATCAAGGTGATGATTTGGGCAAGTGAATGAGACAAAGCATAAGGAGAAGTAAGTGAAAATAAGGAGAAACATATGCCAATGATTGACTATGAAATTAAAACTGGGTAAGAAAGCTAATGGGAGAAAATACATTGAAGAATTTGGAAAAACAAAATATTGCAAATTACATTAGTGTGGAATAATTTTCAGAGTTAGACTTCTAGAAGTGAGTTGAAAAATGAGAAGAAATGAATGAAGTATGGAATATTTGTAAGTAGGGTTTTGCAGGAGCTGTGGTTAATTATAAAGGCAAGATTTATGAGGTGAACAGAGGGATAAGTAGGATAGGAGGGTCATGCAAAGACATACAGGAGAGATCTAGGAGTGTAGCACTGTAGTAGAGCGCTTGCCAATCATGTGTGAAATCCTGGATTTGATCTCCAGCCCCCCCCAAAAAAAAGAAAAGAAAATGAAATCAAAAAGCCTAAGAGGTTATACACCAGGTTATTGAGGAAATAATCTACTGGATCATAGTAACTACAATATTGAAATAACTTGGAATAATAATAGTAGTATTTGTGAAGAGAGTGAGAATTCGCTGGGCAATAAAATCTCCAATTGTCAACAACTACGTATAAAAGATGGGTTGATAGACTCTTAAAGATAAGAATCAAAGACGGATGGATATTTCTTGAGGAATAAAGAGAATATGATTCAGAACCTGGAATAAGAAGAAAGACTGTCAGCCAACAAGTTGGTCTGTACATACACATGGAGGTCAGGATGAGAAGGATTGTTGTTGTTGTTGTTGCTAGGTGCCATCAAGTCATGTCCGACTAATAGTGACCCTATGTACAACACAGGGAAACACTCTTGGACATCGTGCCATGCCCAGTATTATGGCAGTGCTTCTCTGCTGTTCATAGTGGTTTCAATGGCTGATTGTTTCTGGATTGATTTGGAAGTGGACTGTCAGGTCCCTCTCCCAATTTTGTTGTGCTGGGGATGGAACCCAGGCCACAGAACAGTCCATGCATCACTTTATCAACTGAGCTAAACCCCAATCTTCCCTGAGAAGGATTTTTGTTTTTGTTAGGTGTCATCCAGGTGGGTCCAACTCATAGTGACCCTACTTACAACAGGCGAAACAGTATAGTCAGAGCTTCTCTGCTAGTCATAGGCTTTTCAGTGGCTGATTGATTTTTGGGAGTGTGTCCTTCTCCCAAGGCTACAGCAACTGGTATTCCCAGGCGATCTCCCATCCAAGTACTAACTAGGCCTGACCCTGTTTATCTTCCCAGATCCAAAAGGACTGGTCACCATGGTGTATCAGCTGCAAGAGGAGAAGGATTAACATAGGAAACTCAGATTTCTGTTTGAGCAAGAGGCATGATCTCAGCGGTGACCGATAATTCAAAAGACTTATGAAGGTAGAGAATGAGTTTTTCAGATCAATTTTCAGATCAATATAAAAACATAAAAGATTCTCTCTCTCCCTCTGTGTGTTCGTGGTGTGTGTGTGTGTGTGTGTGTGTGTGTGTGTGTGTAAGTAAATGGAGATTGGTAAGAGATGTAACTCCAGAGTGACCACGAGTGTGTACCTTAAACCTGTTTGTGCATCAGAACCAGTGTATTATGGATAATAAGGGAATTCAGAACTTCTTTTGCTATCAGATAAACAGAAATAAAAGGCATGATGACATTGGTCTGAATGATCCCAAGGCAGATATTGGTGACAAGCTGTGAATATTTGGGAGAGTAAGAATTAGGAACGCTGCCAGTAGCTCTTCATTCCTGCTGAGAGAAGAGAGAAGGATAAAGACAAAAATAAAATAGAACATGTATCCCCAAAGAACACTGAAATAATTCAGGAGGAAAAAAAAAAGGTATTTCAAAAGTGTTACTCTTAGTATTCTCAGAGAGTTTTAAAATGCCCTGTATCTACTTAAAATATATCTGGGTGCTAAGAAAAGGAAACAATTCACAAACCAGAAGGTCTTAGCTAATAAAAATGATTGCCAAATAAAAATTAATAATTTAGAAGATAATTAATAGTCTAGAAGATGGAAAATGAATGAAAGAACAGAATGTAGAACAAAAAGAAAAGTAAAATTCAAGAAAATTTAAGGAAAATTATAAATTAGGTGAAAATTCAGACTAAGACTACATATACACACAAGTAAATATACATACATAATTATACATAATTTATACATAAACATACATAAATATATGCATAATTTATACATAATATATATGTAAATATGTATGTATATATACACATATATATGTATGTATGTATATATACATACATTTATATATATACATATATATATATACACACACGCACACATACATACACATACACACACACTTGTGTGTATATGCCTAAGGGCATAAGGATAGTCATGTTCAGGAAGAACTGTGGTGCTAATATTCAGGGGGAAAATAATAAATGATAACATTGTCTTTAAGTTAACTTTATTGTAAAGGAAAACCAATAACTCCTAAAGAGTAAGCTGGGAAGTAGAGAAGTTAACTTCCTGAGAGTTTTACTGTGGTCCAGGAATTGTACTGTGGCACAGAGAACCTGCCCACACAAGCAAACAAACTCATCTGTTTACAAACACCATGTTTTGCATGTTGTTGTTGTTGTTGTCATTAGGTGCCTTTGAGTTGGATCTGACTCACAGTGACCCTATGAACAACAGAACAAAACACTGCCTGACACTGTACGTGGTACTATGCCAGTGCTTCTCTGCTATTCATAGGGTTTTCAATGGTTGATTTTTATTTTACTTGAGATTGTTTTGGGGGTGGATTGCCACATCCTTCTCTCATTTTTGCAGTGTGAGGGGCTGAGCCTAGGTCCTCAAAAAACACAGAGTAGCACTATACCAACTGAGCTAAGTCCCACAGACTCTTAAAAGCATCTGCTAGCAAAGTATGGGGCTGGGATTTAGCTCAGTTGGTAGAGCACTGCTTTGCAGTCTCTGAGATCCCAAGTTTGATTCCCAGCACCGCAAAAATGGGAGAAGGATGTGGCAACCCACTCCCAAGGCAATCCCGAAGCAATCTGCCATTGAGAATCCTATGAGGGTCACGATGAGTCAGACATGACTCGACGGCACCTAACAACAACAACAACAGTAAAGTACAGATAAAACAATAGTCCAATCCTCGCAGAGCCTAGAACTTGACACTCAATGTTTGGTTGCTGTGGCACTAACTGTTACTGATTGCTACTCCTGTTTCCTGCTGCTAAGAGCCAAGTATATACTGGTTGCCATGTGCTAAGCCTCTTGCAAAGTCTGGAGCAATAAACCTCCAACCTGGGAACCTAAGCCATAAGTCTTTGGTCTCTAGAGCCTGCAGTTATAACCTCTAGTTTCGCAGGACCTGGAGCGACAAGCCTCTGAGTCTGTCATTCCAGCCCCTGTGCCTTTGGTGCTCAAGTGCTCCAGACTGCCAATGCTATAAAAGATACTCCTCTCCTACTTGCAATTTATATCTGAGTAGAGCAAAATAATCTCAGCCTGTTGACTAGCACTAGAATGGAAACTTTGAAAAGTTAATCCAGTACCACTGATGCTAGTAGGACCAGATGAGGCCTTTGTTTATATTGAATGTTCTTGGTTGTCCAACTCTTCCTTCTGTGCAACTTTACTGCCTTTTTTCTTTCAAAAGTCATCCCAGAATATTCCCTAATAGTCGGCTTCCCATGAGACCCAAGGAAAGAGTGGGGTACGGGGTTTCAATTTACTTTGATATTTGTTGTTAGGCACCATCAAATCAGGTCCGACTCATAGTGACCTTATGTACAACAGAGCACAACACTCTCCAGTGATTAGACAGTGCTTCTCTGCTATTCATAGGATTCTCAATGGCTAATTGTTTTGGGAGTGGGTTACAAAGTCTTTCTCCTTAGTCTTAGTCTAGAAGCTCAGCTGAAATCCATCTACCATGGATGGCCCTACTGGTATCTGAAATACTGGTGGCATAGCTTTCAGTATTACAGCAACACACAAGCTCCCAAAGCACCACAAGCTGATAGATATATAGGGAATAACTTACATAAATCTACTCATCCCTCTACTGCTTCTGTATCTTAATTTTCCTGGCTGTTTTATGGAAAACTACAGACAAAGAAGACAAAATCTAGGGTAAATGTGAAGTACAAAGGATATATGTTGGAAGAAAGTTGA
>VMDO01031227.1:0-20330 GCA_007922755.1 Pedetes capensis
CATATGGTTGTGAAAGCTGGACATTGAACAAGAGAGACAGAAAAAGAATTGATGCTTTTGAATTGTGGTGCTGGAGACATCTATTGAATATACCATGGACTGCCAAAAGAACCAACAAATCTGTCCTAGAAGAAGTGCAACCAGAGTGCTCCTTGGAAGCAAGAATGGCCAGACTGCGTCTTACATATTTCGGACATGTTGTCAGGAGAGGTCAGTCCCTGGAGAAGGACATCATGTTTGGGAGAGTGGCAGGTCAACGCAAAAGAGGAAAACCCTCCACCAGATGGATTGACACAGTGTCTGCAACAATGAGCTTAAACATAAATAAGATCGTTTGCCTGGCACAGACTCGACAAGTGTTTTGATCTGCTGTACATAGGGTCGCTATGAGTCGGACTCGACTTGACGGCACCTAACAACAACAACAATGAATTTACAATTAATGCTTATGAAAAATACTGTGGGCATGTCGTATTTACATCCATTTGAAATTTTAAAATCTTTTAAAACAAAACTTGCCTATTTTATGCTTGCAGTTGAAATTGGTTTTTGTTAGCTGTGCTCCTTTTAATTGTTTGTTTTGTTTTCTATCTTAGAGTTTTATACACTGTTGTTATAAGGGAGAATGAAAACATATTGCTTGGATAATAGGACCTTAACCTTTCAAAGGTTTGTTGAAAATACTTTCAAGATGAATTATTGAACATTCCAATAAAGATACCAAAAAATGCACAAAACGCCAAGACCTAAATTAATACTACTTCAGAGAACTCAATAGATTTATTTCATTTGTTAATATTTGATTGATTTTGAATGTTTTTGGACCCTTCCCCTCTATCTTCTACTACTTTTATTTCTTGACACTGTACAAATTTTCTACTGTAAGGGGACTAGTACCAGTTAGGGGTGTTTGGAAAGATGGTCTGTCAATAAAAATTTGGATACATTTTTAAAACACTCTAAGAAGGAAAAGCCTTGTTTTCCTTGAAAGTTGTTGTTAAAACCCAAATTATTTTATTAAGATGTGATTATAGAGAGTTTTTCTGTTGTTGCCATCTGTGTTCTTGATTGAATGCCTTTTGAGAATATGCATTGCACTAACTTATTGCTTGTCAAGGCAAGCAATAAGTCATAAGTTATGCAATATAGGCAATAAGCAATAAGTTATGTTGAAATAGTGATGTTCATTTTTGTGTTTAAAGCTCTTCAGAAAAATGAGTGAAAATATGTAATTCTTATGTTGCTGTTTGAAAGAAATAAAGATTTGAGATCATTAATAAATTATTTGATTTTCTTTTAAATGACTGCCTCTGGTCTCAAACTTGCGATCCTCTTGCCTCCACCTCCCAAGACTCTAGGATTACAGGCGTGCACCACCACGCCTGACACTAAACCTTTATTTCATGAGTTAGTGATAAGTCTAGAAAAAATTATTCTTTTGTGTAACTCTTTGGGACTTCTGAAACTTTGTTTTTATTGTCGAATAAAGCAAAGAGCTAAAAACAACTTAAATGTTAATGAGTAGACAGTTGGCTAAATTAGCTTCAGTATGTCCATACAATCAATATGTTAGTATGAAACAAAGTTAGGGCTTATTACCACATAAAGAAAAGTACATACTTGAGCCAGGTGCGGTGGTGCATGCCTGTAATCCCAGCAGTTTGGGAGGCAGAGGCAGGAGGATCGCAAGTTCGAGACCAGAGGCAGTCTGCGTTACTTAGCAAGACCCTGTCTCAAAAAGTAAAAAAATGGGCTGAGGGTGCAGCTCAGTGGTCCAGCACTTGCAGAGCATGCAAGTGTGAGGCCCTGGGTTCAACTCCCAGTACCACACACACACACAAAAAGTACATACTCTAAGAGATAAAATTGGGTGCAGGCAGGCGTTAAAAGAGATATGTGCTTGTATCATTGTTAAAATGACTGAGAAAGGAAGAGGGTCACCCCCACAAAACCCCAGAACACAACTGTATCCCTACATTCAGGTCCTATCCTGCTTCACCATCATGCCCTTAGAGAAAGGCTGAAGGAGATGCTAAAGGAGATAATGCTAAGGTGAAGGGTAGACATAGAGAAGATATGTAAGATTGCCTGCTACATTTGCTCCTCCAAAGCTACAGCCTAATCCTAAAAAGGCTCCTGCAAAAAAGAGAAATTACCCAAAGGAAAACAGGGAAAAGCTGATGCTGGCAAGGATGGGGATAAACCCACAGAAAATGGAGATGACAAAAGAGACCAGGCACAAGAGCTGCAGGTACTGGAGATGCCAAGTGAAGTGTATGCATTTTTGATAATAGTGTACTTCTGATGACTGTGCAGTTTGAAATACTATTACCAAGTTTTATAAAAATGCAGAATTTTGTTTCACTTTTTTCTAAGCTATGTTGTTAGCACATAGAACACTTCATTGTTATTTTAGGAGGAAGGAACATATGTCACTAGTGGAATGTCTCCAAGACTGGATTAATGCAGGGGAAAAATACCTTTCCCCACTAGTTTTGAGAGACTTTCTCTTGGCTCCTAGGATGAAGAGTTTCCTGACTTTGGTACACATATTCACCTTGGCACAAATGCCTTGTGGAATGGGAAAACTGACATTCATTTTTATGACTTCTCCCTCCCTACCATCAGCATAGACTTAATTTCATTAAAGCCAGAGACCTATTAGGACCTGACCCTCAACAGTTGGTTTTGCTAGTACATCAGGCAATCTGGACTTTCCAGTGATATCATTGAGATGTTGTTTCTCAAAAGAGCAGTGGTTCTAGAAGTAGATTTAGGGGTACTGTATCCAAATGTTACTGCCTCCCCTGAGGAGTTCCCCTTCTCAGGATCTCCACTCAGAGGAGATGCTGGGTTCTTGACTCTGACACAAAACAGAATTTTAAGATGAGTCAGTAAGTGACTAAAGCACTTTGAAGTTCCTTAGGTAAAGGAAAGAGATAGTACACACTTCAGAGTGAACACAAGAGTCCAGAGAGAGGGAGAGAGAGAGAGAGTTGGGAAACAGGTTTACAGAATGAAGAACAGGTCAGAGTACAGGTCCTTCCCCAGCAATAGATACTTCAGTTTGTTTGTTTCCCTGTACAAAAGAAGTTATATGAGACATAGAAATTATAGTATAGAATATGTTGTTGTTGTTGTTAGGTGCCCTCAAGTCTGATCTGACTCATAGTGACCCTATGCACAACAGGACAAAACACTCCCTGACACTGTACCATGCTCAGCACTATGTCAGTGCTTTTGTGCCATTCATAGGATTTTCAATGACTGACTGGTTCAGGATTGCTTTGGCACTGGATTGCCACATCTTTCTCCCATTTTTGTGGTGCTGTGGATTGAACTCAGGGCCTCAGAGAGTGCAGAGTAGCACTCTACTAACTGAACTAAACCCCAGCCCAGTGTATAATATGTCATTGTTATATGCTGTCAGGGCTGGGATTTAGTTCAGTGGGTAGAGTGCTGCGCTGTAGTCTCTGAGGACCCGAGTTCAATTCCCAGCACCACAAAAATGGGAGAAGGGCCTGGCAATCCACTCCCAAGGCAATCCCGAAGCACTCAGCCATTGAAAACCCTATGAGGGTCGCTATGAGTCGGATACCCACTCAACGGCACCTAACAACAACAACAATATGCTGTCAAGTTGGGTCCAACTCATAGCAACCCTCAGAATGTTTTCAATGACTTGATTGTTTTGGGATTGCTTTGGGAGTGGATTGTCACATCCTTCTTCCATGTTTATAGTGCTGAGGCTTGAACCTGGGTTTTCAGCAAGCAGTGCAGCACTCTACCAACTGATGTAAACCCCAGCTTCTCAGTGTAGAATATAGGATAAGTTTAGGAAAGATATAACTATTGTACATAGGGGCACTATACGGCACCCAACAACAACAACAACAACAACGATTATAAAGAGATTACAACTTTGAAATGTGAAGGCGGGCAGTAATAGAGTCCACTGCTGTCCAGAGCCGAGGTCACATTGTCTTTTACAGTGGGAGTTGAGCCTTGAGCCTTCTGTGCCCAAAAGGGGATAATGGATTCCCAGTGTCTTCTAAGGACTGTGCTCAAAGGTGGGCATATCAAAAGGTTAGAAATTTATAGTTTTGTTAAGGGAGCAGAATTCTCAGACAGTTTTATCATCTTTTCTGGATGAATGTAGAGGTGAGGAGTGATTTTAGTTTTGCTTCCTTCTAGCAAGTATGCTATAAATAAAAACCAACAGATGAAGGAAATTATGTTGGTTTCTCCTACTGATATGAGAATAAATAAATAGAAGCTTCTTTATACTTAGAATTTTAATGCTGGAAGAAATCTTGCATATGGACCTGACTCATAGAAGATAGTCAGTAAATATTTGTTGAGTTAATTCCCACATAGCCTCATTTTATAGTTAATATAGCAAGGCCCAAAGAGATTAAATGACATAGGTCACTTGTAAGGAAAATGAAGTTTTTATTATATATAAGCATAAAGAGGCATCACAAATCGTTGAGAAGAGAAAGATTTTATTCAGCAAGTAGAACTGAGACAAATTAGAGATTCAAGGGTAAAATGAATTTAGAAACCCATTGTATACCATTTCCAAAGGAACTCCATATATTTGAAAGAGTTAAATGGAAAAACAAGAACTACAAACACTAAAAAAGAACTCACACAGATTTCCAGGAGAAAATATAGGTGAATAGACATACCAAAAAGACCTCTTCAAAGTGTTTAAAAGTAAAGATGTCATATTAAAGATAAAGGTGCCCCTGACTCATGCCATGGTATTTTCAGTCCCATAATATGCTTTGAAAGCTGGATGATGAATGAGGGAGACAGGAGAAGAACTGATCTTTTTGAATTATGGTGCTAGAGACGAATATTGAATGGACTGAGAAAAGACCAACAGATCTGTCCTAGAAGAAGTCAACCAGAGTGCTCCTTGGAAGTAAGGATGGCTAGACTGTGTCTTATGTATTATGGACATGTCAGGAGGGACCGATCTCTGGAGAAGGCTATCATGTTTGAGAGAGTTGCAGGTCAATGAAAGAAAGGAAAACCCTCAACTAGATGGATTAACACAGTGGCTGCAACAATGGGCTTAAACATGAAAAAGATCACACATCTGTCAGTGTTGAGTGTCTTGTTCTGTTGTACATAGGGTTGCTATCAGTCGGGCCTGGCTCAACGGCACCTAACAACAACAGCGAGTATGCTGTTTGTAAAGGTATTATCTGTTGGTGAAGCACTAACCACCAGACCAGAGCCTTTGTTCCACAGGGGGCTCACACTGGTATTTATTATTACAGGTGACTGGGAAGCATATGACTAGGCTGAGAGGTAGCCGGCTGCCATCTCTCTACTCCCTTTCTCCCTCCCTTTTACCTTCCAACCGTTCCTTTTCTAGATTGTGGATCTTCAGATTGATAGTTATGCCATTTTCATTTCATTTCCTCAAAGTTAGTGTTACCTTCTGAAAAATTGTTAAACAACATCCTTAATGTCAGTGCTTAATGTGAAATGTCAACCCTCACTCTAAATCTTCCTTGTTCAGAGCATCAAATGAAGAATTCATTGGATTTTATAGTTTTCTGATTTTAGTAGTCCATCCAAGAAGGGAGTTTGAAAGTTGTTTCATACTGTTAGTGATCGTCTTCCCATGTCCTGACTGAAATACCATGATTGTTTATAAAAAGTGTCTTTACTAAACCTGGACACAGTTTGGCTTGGAAGAAAATTAATAAAAGAGATGAGATAGCCCAGAAATACACTCACAGGAAAAGTGTAACTTAGCTGGCCTAGTTGCTGAAATTCAGCATATTCCCAGGAAAGGCTTCTCTTTAGGACTGGCCCTTGGCTGGCTTCTGGGAAATGGGCTCTGAGCTCTTAGAATATTCTGCCTAGTAAGAGTATTTTTGTATGCCTGAAGGCTTGGGTCACAGGTACTGTCACTAGCACCAGGAGATATACCTTGATGTTGCCAGCAGTGCAGCCTAAAGATTTCTTCCCAGGGACCTCCACTCAGGTGTAGCCCGGATCTTGACATATGCCACAGAAAACAATGTCAGGATGAGTCCATATGAATCAAATTTGGGGTTTATTCAGTAAAGAAATATACATACTCTAAGAGATAGAACTGAGTGTTGATGTTAAGAGAGACACACACTTGAGTACCTACTTAGCAGTAGCTATGTATATATGATTTTGTGGCCTTTGAAGTTACATTGTTCAAAGGATGTAATCTGTATGTAAGTTTATTTAAGATTTTTTTTTTCTTTTGGTTCTTTGAGATAAGGTCTCTCTGTGTAACCCAGGCTGGCCTGGAACTCGGTGTGTAGACCAGGCTGATTTTGAACTTGGATCAATCCTCCTGCCTCAGTCTCCCAAGTGCTGGGATTACAGGTGGGCACCATCATGCCTGGTTTCTAAATGTAAAGGATTAAATAAAAATATTTTCATATACTTACTTTAATCTAAAAAATTTTCCTTTTATAAATGAGATTATAAGGGAGTTTATGGGATTCATTGTACAGGTTTACAGAGAAGAAGATAAAACATAGGTCAAAGTCAAAGGAATCCATGCTATACATAGGTGACAAGGAGGACAAGACATGTTTTGACTATGAATATAGTTCATGATACTGTTTGTGAGATTTTCTCAAAAAGTACACATTTACAGGTGATAAAGGAAAGCTGATAAGGTTAAATGCAAAGATCATATGTGTTTTGGCCTTAAGCATGGTTCATTAGCTGTTTTATCAGTCTTATTTGAGATATCTCAGAAAAGGGAATGTTGTCTCTATGTAGGTAATCTTCACAATGGTTTTTGTTGGTTGTGTCGAAATTCTTGACTGTCAGCCAGCAAGAGACTTAAATCAGATCCAAGGGAGTGATAGGCTCTTTTCCTTTCTCTTGTCCCCTTAATTTTTCATGCCTTTTTATCCTACCTCAGTACTAGTTTCATCAGATAGTTTATGTAAACAATGTGATTTGTGGTGAACACTGAGTTTGCTCTGGGGATTGGAGTCTAAATAGCTGAGGTCAGTTATGCAAGTGCTACATGCTTTCCCGACTGACCTTTAATAAAAATGCTAGACACCAAGGCTTGGGCTAACTTTCCTGATTGATATCACTTTGCACATGTTGCAAATGGTATCACTTTGCACGGGTCGTTACACATCATTGCTGAGATAGTTAAGCACATCTAAGCAGCTCCACTGGGAGAGGACATTTGAGAGCTTGTACCAGGTTTCTCCTGGACTTTGCTTATGCTCTTTCTGATTGGTGATTTTCATCTGTATCTTTTTGCTATAATAAGCCATAACTGTGAATGTAACAGTTTTTCTGAGTCCTGTGAATCCTTCCAGCAAATCTTTTCAGCCAGAAGGTGATCATGGGGACCCTTGACACACAAAGGCACTGGCAGTACAAGAATATCTATGGAAGCTTTATTCATTTTTATTTTTAAAACTTCTATTTTATTATTATGTGTTGACAACTTGTAGCTGTACATTTTTTGGGGTACAAAGCAATGTATGATAGCTTTATTTGTAATTGCTCAAAACTGGCAAGATTTTGTTCATAGTATTACATCCATCCTACTCCACTGGTCTTAATAATTATACTGTGGCAAGAAGCAATGCCCATCAGAGAGAGAGAATCATGTGAACACCAGCATTAATTAGAGAAAGGGACTTTACTGCCTGTGAAGCAATGGCAGATCTCTTAGGTCCCCAAATGGCCGTGTTCCCTGAGTTATTCTCTCTTGTCCCGTAAACAGGGCTTATAAACTAGTAGACAATGGGGGCTGTGTGTTTCTCTTTGGTTACTTTAAACAGTTCGCAAGTTTTAATATAGCAACCAAAGAAGAAAGCAGAATGTCCTTGACTACAAAATCTTTAAAAAAACAACTTCTAGACACGGGCTGTGTCCATGTGGAGGGGACTTACTGTAGTTACCTCTGTGTTCAGAGAGAGGGGCTCCTGGCATTCCCTAGATAAGGGAGTGCAGTCCTGTTCTTTGATCAGGGGAGCGAGTAATGCAAACTCCGGAGTCTTAAAGGAGCCTGCGCCGGGCGTGGTTTAATTAGGTTATCTCTCCTCATATTCCCTACTTTGGGACCCCATGAAAAAATTTCTTTCTTCTGGAGTCCCACCATCTATCTGTTGTTGTAGGGGTCAATAATGGTTCATGTAAAACACATGTGACCTGGTCTTTTGATGAATGACCATTTCTATCACAGAGCGTATAGCTCTTATGGCCAGGGGGAGAAGGCATGAGATAATCAGGAATAGGCCAATGAGGGCTAGTATTTCCCCCATGTAGGTCGCAAGTCCTCCAAAGGCAGAGAATCAGCCTCCTCACAAATTCTATGGGTCCCATGCATGCTAAGTCTGTATTGGCACGTGAGCTAGTTCCTAAGCCTTTGTCACTATATCTTTTATGGCTTGTTCCTGATCATCAATTTGTAGGCAGCAGTTGGTACAATTGAACTTTTTATGTTTCTCCTTTTGGAGCCAACAAGTAATCTAAGGCTAGTCCATTCTGGTAGACAGCATTTCTGATTTGACTCTGTTGAGCGAAGAAGTTTAAGGCCCTGCCTGTTTCGTTGGTTATTAACTCAAGTACTATATGTAACCCAATTATGTGGTTTAGCATGTAAATAGGGGTGCAGTGTCCCCTGACCTATCAAGGACCCATGTGGCTGGGTCATTATATTGAATATTCCTCTCAGGGAGCCATTTATCATCTTTCCATTCTCCTATGCCTATTTCCCTTGTCTGGCGTCCTGTTAAAGGAGCTCAGACTGGATAGCCTAGTAGTTTCCCAGTTTTTCATGGTAACAGGAAGAAAGAGGGCTTCATTATACCTATAACTTAGTTCCCCCTCCAGTCTTCTGGGAGATGGGCATCAGCCCTATTTTGACATATCCAATATAGTCCTGCTGGGGCAGTCTAGTCTCTCAGTCTTCCCCAAATTTCCTCAAGACTCTCCAGTCCAGTGAACCTGTTGAGAGGGTTTTGTTTAGTCTGGTTGTTTTCCCATCATATATACTTTCTGGTAGTAGTGTTGAGAGTTTTCTGACTTAAGTAGGTTAGTTCCCCTATAAGTGAGGTAAAGGACTTTCCACATCTAGTGAGGTAATACTTACCTATGTTTGAGGATCTCAGAACCTAAAAGGCTTCACTTGGAGGAGGTTTTTCTTGGCTTGTTATGTCTATTAACTTATGGGGAAGTAATTTCTTTGTTTCCCATGGCTATTGATCCCTCATCAGAGTTTTACCATGTGTGTGTGTGTGTGTGTGTGTATGTGTGTGTGTGTATGGTGTGTGTGTGTATACATATATGTATATATATACACACACACATGCCTGCAGCTGTAGCACTATGGCATCTGATCCCATCAGATCTCAAAAGCTAAGCAGGGTCGAGCCTGGTTAGTACTTGGATGGGAGACTGCCTGTGAACACCTGATACTGTAGGCGTGGAAGAAGGACCTAGCAATCCACTCCCAAAATACTAATCCACCATTGAAAACGTATGAATAGCAGAGAAGCACTGACAATAGTGTTTCATCTGTTGTACATAGGGTCGCTATGAGTCGGATACCAACGACGGCACCTAACAGCAACAACAACATACATATATATATAAAATGATGTAACATTTAGAGACTGGGCTGTGTTCTCTGCTAGTCCCAGGAACAGATTTTCAGTATTACATGGGGTCTGGGGCAAAGGTTGAGACTCATCTTTGTAGAAGGACTTGAAATATTGGAAGCTAGCCTTTTTCTGAGTAGTGATGACCCTTTTTAGAGTTATGTCTACCATTGGATCTAATCTTCTGTCATTGATTTCCAGACAAAGCCTGTTTTCTTTTTTCCACCTGTGAGGGTCCTGAGAATGGGTTATTGTTAATTTTAAGGGGTATAATGGCTTTTCTTCCAATCTGGGGAAACTTTGTCTTTCTTTAAGATTATTGAGGCCATGAGATCTATCATATATGTGGCCCATTTAATTTGTCCCTAATTTTAGCATGAGTTAGTACAGCTGCCATCACATACTTTATTGTTGTTGTTAGGTGCTGTCAAGTAGAGTCTGACTTATAGCGACCCTCATAGGATTTTCAATGGCTGATTGTTTCAGGATTGCTTCAGGAGTGGATTGCCATGTCCTTCTCCTGTTTTTGTGGTGCTGGGGATTGAACCCAGGGCATCAGAGAGTACAGAGCAGTGTTCTACCAACTGAGCCAAACCCCAGGCCCCATCACACAGGTACATGTCTATAAATATGTAATTTATTTCCCAACTTAGTGATCCATATCTTATCCCACAAATGTTTAAATTAATTGTTTGACATACATCCAGATAAATCTTTATCTCCTGTGTTGGGGTTCCCTTAAAGGTGGTTCTATCTGTTAAACAGTGATCTGCAAACCTATAGCCTGAATTTACCCGTATCTCAAAGGCAATTTTTATGGGAGGTCCAGGGGGATATTTTGTCTTGTATCAGCAAAGATCTCATGATGAAAACTATACCCGATTGAGAAAAGTAATGTCTTTTGATCTTAATTTGAACTCCTTAGTCCAGGATGGCCTGGATGAATCTATGGTATTGCACACCTTGTGTGCTCTTATTGCTTGGCAACCCTCAAAGAGAATAGTAATTGTACTCCAGTGAGTATGGGGGGGCTTCAGCTTGGCCTATGAGAGTCCCATTTTTATCCCCCTACCTTTGTTTTTAAAGATTTTAACTTAAGTATCACAGGGTATGGTCTTAGATAACGTGTATTGAAAATTTTCCGGGTTACAAATCAAATAAGTAGTCTGATTATAGCTACAAGTCCCATTGTAGCTCCCCTTATATTTATAACAAAAATGAAATAATAAGATTTTGGTTCATTTTTCATCTTGATTGTGTGAAGTGTATGTATTGGGAGCACCCCTTGGAGAGTTTCTCTTTTGTCTTATTTTAAAGGGTCACAACCAGGAGTACATTTATCAGTTTACAGAGTGGGATCCCATGTAGAGTCCTCAAGCTTTTGCCATGTGTAGACTGATCAGCTTCTGGTGTGACCAGAGCAGGACTGTAGTTCCCTTTGTTGTCTGGCGTGGCAGCAGGTCTTTGGTGTAGTGTCACTCCTTTCAGATGTTTTGGGTCTTGCTGGCAGACCCATCCTTCTTAAGTCACTGGTTTTAGGCAGCTATGATGAATCCAAGGTACTGTTCCTTTAATTTTAACAGCAGTGAGAGTGGACAAGATTCCAGTGTGATGCCCATCCCATATGGGCCTCAGTGGAGTTGGGTTTTATTTTTTAATCCAAACAAGATCTGCCGGCTTGAAGGGGTGTACTGGATCTGTTAAACTTACATGCATTTTTTCTTGTATCCAGCCATGGATATCCTGCATGGCAGTCCCTAAAGCGTGTATCTGTCTCCATAAGGTTATCTCTCTCAGTTTATGGAGATCATCTATTATCTGTCCTAAGATTGGGGGCAGCCAACCAAATAAAATCTCATAAGGTGAGTACCCTGTCTGTTTTGTGGGGGTGCACTGGACTCAGAGCAGGACCATAGGCAAAACTTGAACCCATCTCAGATGAGTCTCTTAGCAGTACTTCCTTAATAACTGCTTGTGTGTCCTGTTTATGTGTTCTATTTTTCTTCAACTCTGTGGCTGACAGGCAGTGTGTAGCTTTTAGTTTGTCTTTAGTATCTGAATAAATCTTTGAATTATTATAGTTATCAATGTTGGTCCATTGTATGATCCCAAAGTCAAGGCAGCCCAAACCTAGGAATAATGTCTCTTAGTAATATTTTTATTGCTTGGACTTTTTCTGTCTGAGTGGGGAAGGCTTTTATTTATCCCAAGAAGGTGTAAACAAACATCAGCAGGTCCTGATAGCCTCTGACTTGAGGCAGCTCAGTAAAGTCCATTAGCAGGTTTTTACAAGGGGCTGCTCCAATTTCCTGAATTCCTGGGGGCTGAGTCAGCCCCTGACACCCCCAACTTGGGTTTTTTGGGGCACTTATAAGGCACTGTTTATTTACAACTTGAGTGAGAGCAGTGAGCCATGGCACATAGAAGTGGCATCTCAATAAAGTCTCTAGTGTTGTCTTTTTAATATAGGTCCCCTGGTGAAGCTACTTCACAAATTGAGGGGCTAGCATCTCTGGTATGACGAGCCTTTCATCGGAGAATTTCAATCATTCCTCCTTTGTATATCCCCCAGTATCCTGGTCAAATCAAGCTTTTTTGTTGGGAGAACAGCATAGGGCTTCTTGGAGAGGCAAATCTGGAAGGAGGAGCATGGATAGGGTCTTTTCCTGAGGCTGCTTAGTCATCCTGGCAGTCCATTTTACCTGTTCTTTGGTTTCCCCTTGTTTCCATAGTGCCTGCCCATTGATGTCCTTGTAGTGCATTGGCCTATGAGAGTCCCATTTTTTATCCCCCTACCTTTGTTTTTAAAGATTTTAACTTAAGTATCACTGTTATCTTTTCTGAATCCCAGACAGCATCTAGGAGCTGTAAAATTTCCTCTTTATATTTATATATTTTTTATTTTTTTGTTAAAAGACCCCTTTTCTTATAATAGCTCCATGGACATGAAAAGTAGCAAAAAATACTTAGAGTCAGTGTAAACATTAGCCTTCTTACCTTTTGCCTTCTGAGCTGAAGTGTTTGTGGACCAGGGCTGAGCCTCCATCATTGAGTCCAGCATCATTACAGCATAGCTAGTGGAGTGAGTTGCTTTCAGTATAAAACTGTTTCCATCCGTGAAGTATTTAATATCTGGGATTGTCAAGGGGTGGCCTAGGAGGTCTCTCTGACTTGAAAAGACCTCATCCCAATTTTCATACAGTCATGGTGGGGGGAGGGGATTATCAGTCTCACCTAGAAGCATTGTAGATGGGCATCACTGCTCAGTTCCTTGCTTAGCCTGATGGTCTTGAATTTAGCTTGACTCAGTATCCAGAATGTGTTTTTTTTTTTTTAAAGCTTTTTTAGTGGCCTCCATGTGGCTCTTGCCATATAGAGTCTGTAAGTTGTTTAGTTTTGTCCACAGTTTTAGATATCCCTTCCTCCAAGGCTAATCAGGTTTTTTCCCATGTACCTCTGCTCTGCTGGGCTTGTTCTAGTTGTTATCATTTTTTCTCAGCCTTGGTTGAGAAATTACACTTAGCAGATAGCTCTGTGCTGAGGCTTTACTCTCATGGGTCTAAAGCTCCTTTACTTTCAAAGGAGGGCATTCCTTTGTTTGTTTAAATGCCCTCTTTTGTCTACTTCCCTTGTGGAGAGGCTCTCTTCCTCCTTTTTTTAACAGAAATATTTTGTAGTGTAGATTTATTAGTTTTTTAATCTTATGAATAAATGTAACCAAAATTGATTTAATATGGTCAAATTTTAATATATATTATTTCCTTTTAAACTTATGTTTTGTAGGTACTATAAACCATGGAAATAAAATTAACTTTTTAAAAGTTTTTTCATAATTTATTATATATCCTTAAGTTGAGTTTTTAAATTTATTTTTCCTGGTTTATTATTTTTTACTTATCGTTATGTTTGAGCCACCAAGCAGCTAATCAGGGCTGACACTGGGAAGGTCACATTTGAACTACATTTAACCAAATATCTCTGTATGGAAACTGACCAGGAAGCCTAGGCTGTTCTCTGAATTCGATCACCATTTGATACATATAGATAATTTTTTTAAAATCTGGAGTTTCTTTGGTTGGCTACTAAGCATTAAAAGAAGGCCATTTTATCTCATAGAGTATCTTCAGTTCTTGGGGTGTTAACTTTATAGTTCCTGATGTAACTTTCTTGGAGTTTTTTATCATGTGCTCTAGACAACTAAGCTTACATGCATCATTACCCATGGCCCTCCCCCCATTCAGCACATCTCATTCCTTTTGTTTGCTTTCATTTGTTCCATTAGAGCCATCTCCAATCCTGGTACCCTACAGATGCCAGTCTAAGGGGGCAGTCACCACAAAGTGGTATGTGGCCCCATCAGAACTCCAAACCTTACTTTCATATATCATTCATTCTAGCATTCACATCTGAGCTTCCCCCATCCAATAGGGAGGCAATTTAACATTCATACACCTGGGACTTCTCCCTCCTGATGTGGGGGAGTCAGGATCTCCCCTCTCCTGGTAAGGAGAAGTCAGGACCGATCCTTTTCTGACTGCTGGGGAAGGTAATCCAGCATTCATACATCATGGACTTCCGTCTCCTGGTCCAGGGCATCGGGAACTCCCCTCTCCAGGTGAGGGAAAGTCAGTTCCATTCATACATCATGAACTTTCCCTCTCCTGGTGAGGGGAAGCCACAACCCTCTCTCTCTCAGTGAGGGGGCGGTCAAACCCAGTTTTCTGTTACAGCCTCAGTTTCCTACTCAAACTATCATGAATGGCCCTTGGGAGGCACAATCCAACCAAGTTTCCTGTTGCTGCATCAATTTCCCGTTCGAACTATCATGAACAGCCCAATGGAGGCAAAATTTACCCTATTTTCCAGTGGCTTCCTTTCCCATTTGAACTATCATGAGTGGTATTCGGGAGGTGCTGAGGGGAGAGCAGGCCCTCCTTCTGCTATGCAAGAGCAGGTCCCTTGACTAGTCCTACCCTGATTCAGATGTCCCTCTTGATGCTCATTCCTCCGGGTGTTCATCTCCTCAGGAACCCAATGTCTAGGAGTCCTTCCTTGCCTCCATTGAGGTGCCTACATAAGGAGGCAGAATCTGTCATCCCTGAGTAGCTCAGTGGTTCACACTTTGCTCAGGCCCAGGAGTTGATGAAAAGTACCAGGTGAATCTGAGGCTACTCTCACTGGTAGTGAGCTTGCTTCCCAGTCAGGGAACCAAAAATGTAGCAGTAAGCAAGGTCTATCAGAGAGACAGAATCACCCAACACTAGAATTAATTAGAAGAAGGGGCTTTATTGTCAGTGGAGCGATAGTAGGATCTCTTAGTTCCCAAAATGGCTATGTCCCCTGAGTTATTCTCTCCTGTCCTTTAAGTAAAGTTTATAGACTTGTAGACAAAGGAGTCTGTATGTTTCTCTTTGATTGGTTAAACAGTCCACAGGTTTTAACAGAGCAGCCCAAGCAGAAAGCAGAATGTCCTTAACTATAAAATCTTCAAAGAAACAACTTGTAGACACAGGGACTGTGTCCATGTGGGGAGATTTACTGTAGCACCTCTGTGTTCAGAGAGAGGGGCTCCTGGCATCCTCAAATAAGGGAGTACAGTCCTGTTCTTTGATCCAGAGAGTGAGTAATGTAAACTCCTGAGTCTTAAGGGAGTCTGGACTTGGTGTCGTTTAATTAGTTTTTCTCTCCTCATTAGTAGAATGTGTAAGATGATAACATAGGAGAATCTAGGAGCAGGAGGCTGTACTGTTTTTACAGCTTTGTGGCAAGTCTAAAATTATTTCAGAATAAAAAGTTAAAAAAAAAAAAAGCAAATTAAGCTGTGGTGCTTTTACGTGCCTAAGTTGGCTCTGGAAGTTCATACTGATTGTATCTGAAGAAGGGAACATACTGTTGAGGCACTGGTTCTCCTTTATTCGGTCATCTGGTTCCATAGATATTATTTAATACCTCTTTAATTTCAACACGGCTCTTCATCTTTCAGCAAATCTTCCTGGGTCCACTTTCTAAATAGACTCAGTATCTAATTACTTTCCACCATATCAGTCCTACCTCCCTTAGTCCTGGTAGTTGAGAGAGCAGTGCTGGCATTGGAATTAGATGTTGGTTTGAGTCATAGCCCACTGTTGCTAATGTGAAGACCTTAAGGAAATTATTTATCCCTGTTCTCATTCTTAGTTTTCCTGTTTGAAAATTGGAGATAATATATAATTCATGGGAATTAAATGAAATAATGGCTGTAATGTTCATACTGTTAGGTAGCTAGTATAGCCATTAGCAGGCAATATAGAGGAAAAGGGACTAAAAATGGCTCCTGCCATTCATTCATGATCAGTGAAGCCACTGCATCTCTGAGGACACTGAAAGGACATTTTCTAATGGGTCCCACAACCTATTCAAGCCATTGAGCCATTTACAAAACAAAGACAATAGACCCATGTCATACGAGGGGCCCCAGAGCTGGGCTCCTAAGGCTGACTTCACATTGATTATGCCCTAGTTTGAATAAAACTAGAGGAAACACACATCTAGGCCGCCTGTGCTTGCCTGTGCTCTTGTGCTTGTTCTCTTGTGCGCTCTCTCTCTCTCTCTCTCTCTCTCTCTTTTTCTCTCTCTCTCCTGTCTTCCTTTCTCTCCACTCTTTACCCTCAGTTCTTCTCTTCTCTCTCTGGCAACCACATGCACATCTCTCCCTTCTCTTGGGCCCACCATCTTCTCTATTCAAGGCACATTTCCTTCTAAAAGCCTGCTTTAATTTTCCCTTTTACTCTGGCTTCTTTACCTTCCCCTGGGGAATAGAAATAGCCTCATGCTGATTCACCCTGGGAACATAGGTTTTTTTCCAAGTTCCTTTGTAGACCTACCTAAGCTTTTCCAGGTGCCTCAGTTTTCCCTGTAATAATTCCTTAAACGTGTACTATCTTTAATAAACTTTATCTATATCCTGTACTATAACTTCTTTGTCCAGTATAAATGCTTTTACACTCCAAATACAAGGACCAAGGTTTTGCTGCCAAATTCCTGGACCTGTGATTGGACTCGCCTACTTCTCCCCGTGTCTTTCCTATAACAACACAGTATTTGGTGCATTCTGTAAAAGGTAGCCATTAATTATTAATTTTAGTAGTTACCATATTTTAGATGCCCAATAGATTTTCTCTCTCTCCTAATATTTTTCAAGGCTGCAAGGGCCTCAAAAGGAAAACAAAAAACAAAACAAAACAAAAAAAATAATGTCTTATTCAGTGTTGTACCCATTCCTTATTACTGCGTGAACCTTCTCCCTTCTTCCTTCCCTCTTCCATTCCCTCTCCCCACTCCTCAACTCTCTATTTCTGGTACTGGGGGTTGAACCTAGAGCCTTGCACATACTTTTCACGTACTTTACCACTGGGCTGCAGTCCTATCCCCCTTTTTATATTTTATTTTGAGAAAATGTCCCACTAAGTTACACAGGATGCTTCTGGCTTCAGACCTGTGATCCTCCTGCCTCTGCCACCAAGTTGCTAGGATTACAGTTGTGTGCCACGGCACCTGGTTGAACCTTCTTTTAACCTCTGTTAACTCAAACTTCTTTGCATCTCAAACACTCTTAATCTTTTCCTTTTTAATTTCACCCTTGTTAATTGCGTCTAAAGCTCCATGCTAGGCACTGTGAGGTCATAAAGATGAATGAAACATAGTCTTTGGCCTCAAGCCTTCTATAAATAAGTTAGTTGTACAGATAGTTCTCTGTGGTATAATAGTGAATAAGATAAGTATCTTGTTTACAATTCTTTTTCTATTTCTAACAGATACATAAGTAGCCTGGTACCTCCCTTTCTGTCCTTGAGACTATAGATTACACAGAGATAAATGAAGGGAAATGGCACAGAACCTTTATAGTCTGTAGTTAAACCCATTATCATGTCTAACCTTGACCCTTCCTATCCCATTATTATTCAGAAAGAGAATGCTCTTTTGAAGATAGTTAGTGGTTAAACTGATAAAGCACAAACATAATGCTAAAGTTGTGTTGCTAAGAAAAGGTTAGAAATAAAAGCAAGTTACAGCTGTCTTTAACATTGTTGGTGTTGTTGTTAGATGCCATCCAGTTGGGTCTGACTCAGAGCAACCTTCACAGGGTGTTCATGGCTTGTTTAGGATTGCTTCAGGAGTAGATTGTCATGTCTTTCTCCTGTTTTTGTTGTGCTGGGAATTGAACACAGGTCTCAGAGAGTGCAGTGCAGTACTCTAACAACTAAGCTAAACCTTAGCCCAATCTTTAACATTCCTCACATATATTAAATTGTGCTTTGATATGCTGTAGAATTATCTTATTGACATTCTTAAGATTATGGTTGAGCGGCAATCTTCAGTTTTCCAGTAAGAACAGGGATGCAGAAAAATTAGATAATTTATCTAAGGCCACTCAAGAAGTCATTTGGGTAATTGAAAAATGTCACTTGCCTCTTCTCATGTGAACTTTTGTTTTATTTTTTGAGACACAGTCTTGCTGTGTAGCCCAGGTTGGCCTGGAGATCACGGTATAGACCAGGATGTCCTCAAACTCTCTTTAGTCATCCTACCTTAGCCTCCTGAGTGCTTGGATTAAAGATATGCTCTGCCATGGTTGGCTGGATTTTTATTCAGTATCTTAATTGATTTGCTTTTGTCTTTTCTGTATAGATAATGGTATGTATTGGTACATACCATTGCTATGTGATTTAACCAAAGTCTTGCATTTTGCTGTGATACAGGAAGCTATGCCATTGGTATTACAGATACCAGCAGGGTCACCCACAGTGAACAGGTTTCAACTGAGCTTCTAGACTAACACAGACTAGAGAGAAGGAAATAGTTTCGGGAGAAACTATTAGCCATTGAAAACCCTATGAATCACAAAGATTGTCAGATATAGTGCCTGAAAATGAGCCTATCAGGTTGTAAGGCACTCAGAAGATAACTAGGGAAGAGTTATTTCCTTAAAGTAGATTCTACCTTAATGACAGGAACGGAATAAAGCCCCAGGGACCTCCATTTGCTGATGTGGCATGACTCAAAATGAGAAGGAACAACTGTAAACATCCACTAATAATTGGAACATGGAATGTATGTAGTATGAACCTAGGAAAATTAGAAATCATCAAAAGGGAAACAGTGCATAAATATCGACATTCTAGGCATCAGTGAGCTAAAATGGACTGGCATGGATCACTTTGAATCAGATAATCCTATGGTCTACTATGCTGAGGATGACAGATTAAAGAGAAATAGGATTGCATTCATCATCAAAAAAGATATCTCAAGATCTGTCCTGAATGACATTGCTATCAGTGATAGGCTAATATCCGTATGCCTACAATGAAGTCCAGTTAATATGACTATTATTCAAACTTATACACCTGGCACTAAAGCCATAAATAAAGATAGGGAATATTTTTACCAACTTCTGCAATCTGAAATAGATTAAACATGCAGTCAGGATATAGTGATAATTACTATTGACTGGAAGGCAAAAGTTGAAACAAAGAAGAAGGCTCAGTGTTGGAAAACATGGCCTTTCTGACAGAAATGATGCTAGAGATTACATGATAGTGTTTTGTCAGACCAATGACCTTTTCATTGCACACACATTTTTTTCACTAACATAAATAGTAACTGTATACGTGGAAGTCATCAGATAGAACATACAGAAACCAAATAGACTAATTTGTGGAAAGAAATGGTGGAAAAGATCAATATCAAAAGTCAGAACAAGATCAGGTGCTGATTGTGGATCAAACCATCAACTGCTCATATGCAGGTTCAAACTGAAACTGAAGAAAATTAGAACAAGTGTATGAGAGCCAAGGTATACCCTTGAGTATATCCCATCTGAGTTCAGAGACCATCTCAAACACAGGTTTGATGCATTAGATACTAATGATCGAAAACCAGATGAATTGTGGCATGACATCAAAGACATCATTCATGAGGGAAGCAAAAGGTTATTAAAAAGACAGGAAAAATAAAAGACCAAATTACCTGTCAAAAGAGACTCTGAAACTTGCTCTTGATGACATGATGAAGTTAAAGAACTAAACAGAAAATTTCAAAAGGCACTTCAAGAAAACAAAATCAAATATAATAATTTCATGTGCAAAGAAGTGGAGATAGAAAACAAAAGGGGAAGAACGTGCTCTGTTTTTCTCAGTCTTAAGGAATTGAAGAAAAATTTCAGCCCTCAGGTGGCAAAAGTTAAGGATTCTGCATGGAAAATATTAAATGACACAGGAAACCTCAAATGAAGATGGAAGAAATACACAGAGTCATTATACCAAAAAGAATTAGTGGATGACCAACCATTTCAAAAGGTTGCATATGATCAAGGACAAATGAATGATACTTCAGGATGAAGTGGAAGCTGCCTTGAAGGAATGGGTGAAACACAAAACTACAGGAATTGATGGAATACCAAAGAGGTGTTTCTTTTTTTTTTTTTTTATTAGAAATTTTTTTTTTCACTATTTTTTTTTTTATTTATTAGAAATTTTTAATGTACATCATAATGTGATTCATTTTGACATGCTTTTCGTTGTGACAATTTTCATATATGCAATTTGATAAGCATTATTCATATAGGTTACCCCTTACCCTCCTCTATGTTTCCCCCCTCCCCCCTTCCTATCTAAGTTTCCCATCCAAGTCTTCTCTATCTTTTACTATATA
>VMDO01031228.1:0-20336 GCA_007922755.1 Pedetes capensis
CTTTTCCTTTCTACCATCCTTGCCAAAGAATATTTTTTCTTACATTTCTATTTATGAGTGAAAATATGAAAATGACTCTATACCTGGAACCCGGATTTATGTACAAAAAGGAAGACATCTGAAGGGAAATCGAGCAACCTCACCAAGCACTAGCCCTTGATTCTCCCTCGAGGCCCTGCCTCAAAACTCTACCAATTCCATTTCCTCAGCACTAGGGCTCTGGCTCTGTTGTTGTTGTTGTTGTTGTTGTTGTTGTTGTTGTTAGGTGCCATCGATCTAACTCATAGTAACCCTAAGTACAGCAGAATAAAGAACTCCCCAGCACTGTGTCATACACATAATCTTTTTTTAAAAATAATTTAAAAGTTTTATTTTTACTTTGATCAAAGTTATCCATGTGCTCATTTTTAAACAATCAAATAGTTTTACAAAGCTCATAATGAAAACACCTGATCTTTTTATGTTGAGCCCATTGTTGCAGTCACTATATTTCTTCTCAGTCTGAGTCATGCCATATCAGCAAAAGGAGGTCCCAGGGGCTTTACTCCACTCCCTTCAATAAAGTCAACTCTACTTTGAGGAGGCCAATCTCCCCCAGTTTTTTCTTGAATGTTTTCCAGCCTGGGGGGCTCATTTTCTGTCACTTTATTTGATCATGAGTCTCTGCTATTCCTAGGGTTTTCAATGGCTAGTTGTTTCAGGAGTTGGCTGCCAGGTCCTACTCCCTAGTCTGTCTTAGTGTGGAAGCTCAGTTGAAACCTGCCCACCATGGGTGGCCCTGCTGGTATCTGAGATGGTGGCATAGCTTTCAGCATCACAGCAACATGCAAGCCCTCGCAGCATGACAAGTTGACAGACACAGCTCTTTTAGACGACTGTCAAACTGTTGTTGGCCTCTTTGATTTATGTGCCTGTTTATTTCTTAGTCATTGCAGATGGAGTATTTTCTAGCACCCAGATCCTTTGTGTCCTCATCAGAAGATGAATTATGTTGCAGCAACAACCCGATCCTGAAACTTCCCTGGCTCTGTGCACAAAGCTCCCTAAGCCCCAGCCCTCCACTCCCCAGTCCTCTGTGGTCTCGGGCACTCTGGAGGCTCTGCCAGCTGAGCATGCCGGGGAGATGGAGCTGAGCTCCCTCTTATAGCCACACCATCTGGACCACATGGCTTCCTGGTCTCTCCATCCATGAAAAGAGAACTGGGGATCCCTGCACCCTCTCCTCAGCCCAGAAGTGATGCTCAGATCCTGTTCCGCTCTCTGGCATTGCCACGTGGCCCTGCCTGCCCCCACAGGCTGGGAAACGTGGGCTTCGTGTGCCTATTTGCTGAGCAGTAAATGTCTCTCACATACAGAAACAAAGTTCAAAATATTTTAAGATTGGTATTCATAATGGAAGAATGGCTCTAACTCCAAATTTTAACCCGATTTATACCGCCCTCCATGAGAAATGTAAACTGAATCAGCTGTGAAGTGTTGTGCCACTCAATAGATACAGAAGGGGGGAGATTGCCTTCCAAACCACAGAGGCATCCAACAGGAGCCACTTCTGAGATGAAGCGATGAGTCTAGTCGCCGGGAGTAAGGTGGGACTGAGAAGAAAGACAGCGGATGGTGATGAGTCCCAGGCAAGAGCTGAAGCGAATCTGCCAGGACTGTGAGCGCAATCGCTGATGAGAGGAGAAAGTTAACTAAAGCTTCCAGTCAGATCGCTCAGCCCCTGCAGCCTTGGTGGAGACACAGCGCCCCCCAGTGACTCTTCCTTGAATCACCGCCCTCGCTGGTCTGCTTCTGTTTTGCTTTCTTTCCTAATCTTGTGATTCCTGCCTAGGCAGAGTTCAGTCCTTGGCTTTATAGCAACAGCTGAACTGTAATATATTTCTGGACATTCCATTTTGTTTCATTCCTTTTTATTTTATTTATTTATATTTATTTTTTGCAGTACTATGGGGCTGAGGATCTGGGATTTAGCTCAGTTGGTAGAGAGCTGCGCTGTAGTCTCTGAAATCCTGAGTACGATTCCCATCACCACAAAAATGGGAGAAGGACGTGGCAACCCACTCCTGAGGCAATCCCGAAACAGTCAGCCATTGAAAACCCTATAAGGGTCGCTATGAGTCAGACACGACTCGACAGCACCTAACAACAACAACAACAACATGGGGCCAAACCAAGGGCCTTGGACATACTTTGCAAGTGCTCTACCGCTGGGCTGCATCTCAGCCCTTTTTTAAGTTTTCATCTTAACACAGGATCTTGCTGTGTTACACAGGCTGCCTCTGGCCTCAAACCTGCAATCCTCCTGCCTCCACCTCCCAAATTGCTGGGATTACAGGTGTGAACCACCAGGCCCAGCCATTTCTGGGCAATTTTCTAGAAAACCTGATGAGCCATGATCTCACATAAATGTCCGTTACACTGATTTTTTAAGTGACTTTCAGAGCTAACAAGTGGCACTAAAGAAAGGTGCAGTGGAACATAATAGTCCCCAGCATCGAGAGAGTCCAGAAGGCAGCCAGCTCAGTAGAGAAGAAGAGGAACAGTGGGCAGTGAGCAGGTGAGAAAGCAAGTTTTGGGAAGTTGGCTCCGAGGGAAGCTGGCTGTGTCCAGAGCCCACCATGAGAGAGTGAGGAAATACGCAGGCAGCGGGTGACATGGGAATTTTTATCCTCTGGTTACTTACATGAGACATGAACAAGCGAGCTCTCTCTCTCTCTCTCTCTCTCTCTCTCTCTCTCTCTCTCACACACACACACACACACACACACACACACACACACACGGAGTCCAGGAAGCACATGATATAACCAATTGCTGGGCTCAATGACAGGTAGGCAGGTGGGAAAGCAAGATATAACAGCAGCTCGTGACATCTGGCAGGTAGCCTGGCACTCACAGCTGGGCCCCGTGAACACAAACATCGCCCCAGAGCACCAGCTTCCCACAAGGGTGTCTGGGAGCATGATTAAATGAGACAAAGCCAAGCCACCCTATAATTTTATTTATGTGCAGACAGAACAAGGTCGCTGCTCCTCAATGTAATTCCAAGCACTCCCCTCTCTGTTGTAGGGGGAAATTGGCAGGAAATTGGCAAGAACCCCAAAACTGGGAAAACAGCTTTTGAAGATCTGGTTTGTAAATTAGAAATCTAGGGAACAGGAAAGTAACTTGATTGTATATTTGTGCAAAGCCCTTCATAAATCCCCTGAACCTCATTGGACAATTGGACTCAAAGCTGATTGGCTCAGGCCATTTGGGGGTGAGCTATATAAGGAGCTGCATTGCTGCAGCTCTCTCTCTCTGGACTTGTCCAGCAAGACAACAGCTCTCTCCGTCTGACCACCAATGAAGCAAGAACTCTCTCGCCAGGACCACTGAAGAAAATAGAACTAACTCTCTCTCTCTCTCTCTCTCTCTCTCTCTCTCTCTCTCTCTCTCCTTGTGACCACGGAAACCAGGACAACTAGATGGCGCTCTCAAGGAATGACAGACTACAAGCAAGCTGAGGAAAGCTTCTTGGACCCAGAGCCAAGAGGCCGAAGGTGAGCACAGTCTCCGGTCCCAGTGCTGAAGGCAGAAGAGCTGTGGCTGCCCCTTGAGGCAGCAGTAGAGCTGCAGCACTTAGGCTGCCAGCACTTGTAAGCTGTACACTTTGGGTTCTTCCCTGCCCTTCTAAGGGCAGAGGCAATAAAGAGCTGTGTTTGTCCCCGCAAGGCAAAAGTGCCCAAGGCTTTTTCCTTTCTCCTGTCTCCACCAGTGTTCCCAAGGGGCGCAGGAGCCTGAAACTCTCCCTTGAGGGTCCCAAGTGAGTTGTGTTTAGTATCTGTGTACGCGATGGCACTGCCTGTCTGAACAACCAAGCTGGACCAGGAGATGCGTGCCCCACACTCCATGATGGCAGGTGACTTCTGAGCTTCACCTTCACAGCACCCTGCCCTCCCTGACGACCAGCTGCCTGAGACACCCACACAGATGCTTTGCCCTCCTTCTGGATGGCACTCAACCACAGTGAGGGTCTGCAGGCCCTCCCCAAATCACCCAGCCAAAGCCAGAGTCCCGTGCTGAACCTGAGCTGTTGCCATTCCTTATAGGAATGAGACATAATTTCTACCTGCTAACTTGCAGGTGGCTCCTGCTGGCCTTTGGCTGGTGCTAGTGACACAGAGCTGAGGAAGGAGGGAAGGCACAAGAAGAGTGAGGTTCTTCCCCTTCAGGTCTCCACAGTTTCCATCCCTGCTGAAAGACCAGATGTGGATACAGGCTGGGAAAGAGGAAATAGAGAGTTGGATAAAACAAAAGAAGACGAAGACAGCTTTGTCCCCCCAAAAAATGCTAACTCCTGTGGTTCTCCCGTCCCCTCTCTGCTGTTTCTGAGGTGCAACTCTGTGGCCCTGAAGCTATGCTTCCAGAGTGTTCTAGAAGAACAAGAGATGCACAAATTTCCCTGATCTGGGGATCTGTTGACTTCTGTTTCGTTTATTTTCCTCTCGCCTTTTGCTAGAAGAGACCATTCAGTGCCAAAGATTGCCACATACACATGTTCAGTGGTGCCTTTGGGGCTGGGGTTTAGCTCGTTTAGTAGAATGCCACTCTGCATTATCTGAGGCCACTGGTTCAATCTCCAGCACCATAAAAACAGCAGAAGGACCTGACAACTCAAACAATCCCAAAACAATCCCAAAACACATCAGCCATTGAAAACTCTATGAACAACAGAGAAGCACTGACCTAGTGCCAAGGTAGGCACAGTGTCCAGGAGTGTTTTGTTCTGTTGTACATAGGGTAGCTGTGGGTCGGACCTGACTTGACAGCACCTAACAACAAAGTGGTCACTTCCTCCTCCACAAAAAGAACAAATACATAGGTGCATTTTGTGGTCCCAGCCTGTTGTGGCATGGGCCAAATTTGGAGGGTGGGGGCAGAGCTATGTTTCCACCCCTGCCACCTCCAAGCTGCCCCCATAACAGACCAAGTCACTGCTGTGATCATCCCAAGCCACACAGTCAACCTGAGCTGCCTCCATTGCCAGCCAGAGCCACCACCAAACTCAGCTCAAGCCACGTAGTGGGTTGAGCCATCCCTCTAACTCAATATACTGGGGGCAGAATGACACGGCCATGCCTGCCACCACTGAGCCCCAGGGTCAGCCAAGCTGCTGCACTAATCAGTGTAATGAGCCCAAGCTCCCTGTGTGATGGGCCACAATCACTGCTGCAATGGATTCAGGATTTGTAATCAGCCCCCATCACTCAGCCTGAGCTGTCTCTGTAATCAGCCCACGCAGCCTTCACACTTGACCCAAGCCACACAATCATCCCATGCTGCCTCCAGAATTGGCCTGAGACACTTTCCTGGCCGCAGTCATTACTGGGTCCTGGTGTGCATTCCACACCAGGCCCCAGCTGCTGCAAAACACCTCTGGTCACCCAACCAATTGCTGGGTCAGAAGGCATGCTGCCACTGTTGCTGAAGAAATGTCACAGTGCTCTCCATTCCCACTGCCTCCACAGCCATGGCCTGAGTGGCCACACAGGAGAGGTGCCACCCCTACTGCTGTGTGCACCACACTCACCTGAGCCACTAGAGCACCCTCTCCCTGGGTGGCTCCTGCAGACAGGACTCTCTCACCCCCACCACACACTGCACCCAAACACATGGATTACAGCTGAAGAATCTATAGGAAGAATTTATATGGAGACAAATGGTGCCAAAGCCAGCACAGCTTACCAGACTCACACCCAAGGCATGTCCTTAGGAAAAAAGTCACGTTCTACCAAAGCTGCCTTATGCAAGTGGCAGAGACAACTGATCTGCTAGATGTGCAAATCTCAATGTAGGTCACAGGAAATGTGAAACACAAGGTAGCATTATACCTGCAGAACAACACAGTGACTCCCTAGCAACAGAACTCAAAGAAGAGATATTGGTGAAATGCCTGGTAAGCAATCATTTAAAAAATGATGAAGAAACTGAATGAAACTCAAGAGAATGCAATTCAGACTGACAATTCAATGAGATGAGGAAAATAATTCAAGGCATGAACAAAAAATTTAGAAAAGACTTAGAGATCTTAAAAAAGAAACAAACAAATCTTGCATATGTAAGAATCTTAGATATGAAGAACTCGATAAGTCAAACAAAAATATTGTTGAAAATGTCAACAACAGACTAGATGAAGTGAAGGAAAGAATATCTGAACGAGAAGATAGAACTTTTGAAATATATCACTCATATAAATAAAACAGGGAGAGAAAATTAAAAAGGATGGAAGGAAAGAAGGAGAGAAAGAAAGACAGAAAGAAAAGGAAAGGAAAGGAAAGAAAAGAAAAGAAAGCTGAGTGCAGTGGCACACACCTGTAATCCCAGAGACTCAGGAAGCAGAGGCAGGAGGATCGCAAGTTCAAGACCAGAGGTAGTCTGCATAACTTAGCAAGGCCCTGTCTCAAAAAGTAAAAAAAAAAAAAAAAAAAAAGGCTGGGGGGTGCAGCTCAGTGGTCCAGCATGTGCAAAACATGCAAACACGAGGCCCTGGGTTCAACCCCCAGTACCATGAAAGAAAGAAAGGAAGAAAGACAGAAAGACAGAAAGACAGAAAGACAGAAAGAAAGAAAGAAAAAAGAAAGAAAGAAGAGAAAGAAGAAAGAAAGAAAGGAAGGAAGGAAGGAAGGAAAGTTCAAGACCTTTTGAAATACCATTAAATCAAATATTCACATTTTAGGGTACTTGAAAGTGAGAAAAGTGGGGGAAGGGAGTAAAAAGCCTATTAACAATAGCTAGACATTCCCCTAGTTTGGGGAAAGACATAGACATCCAGATACAGGAGGCCTGTGGTAGCCTCTAATACCTCAAATAGACATAATCAGAAAAGATCTTTACCATGACATATTACTGTCCAAGGAACAAAACAAAGAAAGAATTTTTAAATCTGCAAGAGAAAACCACCAAGTCACATTCAAGGGTATCCCCATTAGACTAACGTCAGGTTTCTCATAAGAAACTTTAAAGGTCAAGAAAGAATATAATGACACATTCCATGTTCTGAAATAAAATAATTGCCAATCAAGAATATTACATCCAACAAAACTGTCCTTCACAATGAAGAAGAAATAAAGATCTTTGAAGACAAGCAAAAACTGAAGGAATTCATCACCACAAAACCAACACTACAAAAGGTACTACAACACTACAAAAGTGACTATGTGAAAATATAAATTCTATTTGAACAGTATTTACACAAAAGAGAAGTAGAAAGAGGATCAAATATTATCACAAAGCAAGCCACCAAGTCACAAAGATAATCAGAGACAAAGAAAACTGCATATGCAGAACTATTAGAAGAAAATTATCAAAATAATGAAAGTTTTTAGCTATCAATAATAACTTTAAATGTAAATGGACTAAATTCTCCAACCAAAAGATATAGACTGACTAAATTGATTTTTAAAAAGCAACAATATGCTGCCTATAAGAAACTTACTTTTCCAGTGAAAACACCCCAACTGGAAGTGAAAGGATAGAACAAGATACCCCATGCAATATAAACCAAAAGAGAGCAGTAATAACTATACTTACATCTGACAAAATAGACCTTAAGACAGAAGAAAAAGAGCATCACTATGTTATGATCAAGGGATCAATTCAACAAAAAGCTATGATTGTAAATGTATATATACCTAAAGCAAAAGTACACAATTTTGTAAGATACACATAATTAAACAAGATAGGCTCAAACACAATAATACTGGGTGACTTCAATGCCCTGCTTTCACCAATGGACAGATCATCCAGACAAAAAAAAATTATGGAAGAAACATCAAAGTTAAACTTAGCATAAATTTTCAGAACATTTCATCAACAGATGTGAAACACATATTCTTTTCTTCATCCCATGTAATTGTATCTAAAATGGACCACATGTTAGGCCACAAAGAAAAGTTAACAAATTCAAAAATATTAAAATCATATCATGTATATTTTCTGACAATGTAGTGTTGGTTTTGTGGTGATGAATTCCTTCAGTTTTTGCTTGTCTTCAAAGATCTTTATTTCTTCTTCATTGTGAAATGAAACTACAAATCAACAACAAAAGAAACACTAGAAGTTACACAAATACACAGGGACTGAACAGCACCCTGTTGAATAGACAGTGGATCATAAAAAATGAACAGAAAAAATTTAAAAGTTCTCAAATAAAAATGGAAACATAACAAACCAAAACTTATGGGGTATTGAAAAAGCAGTGCTAAGAGGGGACATTGTACCAGTAAGCACATACATCAACAAAATAAAGATTTCAAATAAACAACCTAACAATGAATCTCAAAGACTTAGAGAAATAAAAACATATTAAACCCAAACTTAGTAAAAAGAAAGAACAGAGATCATAGGAAAAATAAATGAAATACACTAAAATAAAAATGAAAATTCAATGAAACAAATTGTCGGCTTTTGGAAAAAATTAACAAAATTAACAAGCTTTTAGCTAAATTAACCATGTAAAAAGAGAGAAGACTCAAATAATAAAATCAGAGATGAAAAGAGATATTGCAACTAATACCACAGAAATACAAAGGCTCACTAGAAACTATTAGGAACAACTCTATGCTAATAAATTGAAAATCCTAGAAGAAATGGATAAATTTCTGAACACATATGACCTACCAAAATTGAAACATTCAGACATAAAAGCTGGTCATTTGCAACAAAATGGATGGACCTGGAGAAGATTATGTTAAATGCAATCAGCCAGACACAGACAAACACTGCATGTTCTCTCTCATATATGGAAGCTAAACAAAATTGTCCTGAATGTAACTAAAGATTAGGAGCCTGCAGATGTACCACTGTGGCATCTGATCCCATCAGATCTCAGAAGCTAAGCAGGGTCAGGCCTGGTCAGTACTTGGATGGGAGACCGCCTGGGAACACCAGATACTGTAGGCTTGGGAGAAGGGCCTGGCAACCCACTCCCAAAAAACAATCCATCATTGAAAATACTATGAATAGCAGAGAAGCACTGACAATAGTATTTTGCCTGTTGATGTAGGGTTGCTGTGAGTTGGACACCGACTCCATGGCACCTAACAACAAGAGATTAGGAATGACTTAGTGGTGGGAGAGGATGGAAGAAAGGGGGTCAGATTTAATCACTGTATGATACATGCATGTGCTGAAGCACACTGAACCCCATTAATGTGTAAAATTAATACGTGTTAATCAATAATGTTAATAAAATAATTTTTACAAATGGAGTTTGCTCTTTTTACTATTGCCTTTACCCAGCCCTGCATTCTTGTGCATATGCACTCACAAGTGTACACACACACACACACACACACACACACACACACCCCACTCTGATGGGCATCTCTTTGGAAACAAAGAACTGATCCTCACTTCTGCCTGGAGGCTCCTGAGCAGAGGGCCTGCCACGGTGTCCAGCAACACCCAGAGGATGAGGGAAGCAGGGGGGTGAGAAGGCATAGAGGGACAGGACAGTGAGCACAGGCCAGTGCAGCCACGTCTGGCAGGACAGGAAACCAGTTTCCAAGGTGACCTGGGAGGGCACAGCAGAGAGCGGGAAAAGTGAGCCGAATTTCCCACCCTCAGGAGGCCACAGAGCAAGCCCATTGTCCCCAGCACCAGGAGCTGCTTCTTGCTTGAGAAGTGGCTCCATCCACACAGGCTCCCCAGGGAGGGTGCAGAGAAGCCACCAGGATCCCATAGACAGGACCAGCCTCTGGGGCCACTGGAGCCAAGAAAGCAGCAAGGATTCAGATGTGAAAAAGCCAGAGCAGAGCCCAAGCCCAGCAAGGTGACTGTGCAGTTGAGGCACCTCAGGGACTGCACTGGCTCTCTGTCCACTCCCAAAGCTCAGGCTGTCATGGCAGTTGCCACCCTCCCCACCTTGGCCCTGGGGAGCAGATGTGTTGGAGCTCTGTGGGTGTAAAAGAGGGAGTGGGGAGAGGCAACCCTTTGAGGGGAAACACCTTTGAAGAGCAGCTGGATTGTGGGACACACACCTCCCAGTCCAGCCCTAAGGTTCGGACAGGTGGTGCCGCCTCACACACAGATACTAAACACAATTCACTTGGGACCCTCTGGTGAGGGGCACAGATTCCTGCAGCCCTCGGGACGCTGGCAGAGATGGGAGAAAGGAAAAGCCTCGGGCGCTTTTGCCTTCCAAGGGCAAACACCCATGTTGGTTGTGTCGGTGGTCATGAGGAGACAGTCCTTGCTTCGTCAGTGATCCGACCGACGGACAGCAGGTTCTTTCCTTGTTGATGGCCGTGGTGGGAGAGCGTTCTTTCCTCATAGAAGGTCCAGGCGAGAGAACAGGAAAGCCATTTCTTCATCAGTGGTCCGGGCGAGAACAGGGTCTTTCCTTCTTGGTGGTCAAAGATCCGGGCTTAAAGGGTTGAGCTGTTTCCTTGCCAATGGTCCGGGAGAGAGGAAAGCGAAAAAAATCTTGCTTAGCTGTTGGTCTAGATGAAAAGGGTCAAGCTGCTGCAGCACAGCTCCTTATATAGCTCGTCCACAGAATGGCCTGAGCCAATCAGTGGAGTCCAATTGTCCAATTAGGTTCTGTGGGTTTGTGAAGGGTTTTGTACAAACGTCCAACTAAGTTAATTTCATTTTCCCTAGATTTCTAATTTAAAAACCAGATATTTAAAAGTTGTTTTCCCAGTTTGGGGGTTTTTGCCAATTTCCTCCCAATTTTTCCCTACATTGGATTTAATCCCATGATGCTGCAGGAGGCAGGTCATTAGGCGAGAAGTGGCTGGAAGACCTTGGTCTTCACGATAACAACAAAATGCAGGAAGTAAAATAGTAAACATAAGTGAAGGCAATAAAAAGGCTCAGAGAACCAAATCAACATGAGACACCCAGGAAAAACAAAAACATATATAAATGCCTGACAAGAGGAAATCACAACAATGAATTGAACTCTCCAACCAAAAGACAGCGATTGTCAGGAAGACAAATAGGATCTAACTCTGAATGGTCTAACAAATAGGATCTAACTCTGAATGGTCTATAGGAGATGCAAGTTAGAGGTAAAGGCGCAAGCATATTGAAAGTTGTTGCTGTTAGGTGCTGTCAAGTCAGTATCCAACTCATAGCAATCCTAGGTACAACAGATGAAACACTATTGTCAGTGCTTCTCTGCTGTTCATAGGGTTTTCAATGGTGGATTGATTTTTGGGAGTGGGTTGCCGGGTCCATCTCCCAAGCCTACAGCACCTGGTATTCCCAGGAGTTGCTAACCAGGCCCACTCCTGCTTAGTTTCCAAGATCTAATGGGATCAGATGCCCCAGGGCTACGACTGCAGGCATATTGAAAGTAAAGGGATGCAAATATCTGTACCATGAATGCAGTGACCATAAAGGAGCTGGAGAGGATACAGTAATACCAAACAAAGCAGACTTCAAGCTGAGCATGGTCAAGTACACCTGTAATCCCAGTAATTCAGAAGGCAGAGGCAGGAGGATGGCAGAGGCAGCCAGTGTGACTTAGCAAGACTTCGTCTCAAGATAAAACATAGAAAGGGGGCTGAGGGTGCAGCTCAGGGGTAGAGAACTTGCAAAGTAGGTGTCAGGCCCTGGGTTCTGCCCCCCACCCTGTGTCTGAATAAACAAAATAGGCTTCAAGATAAGGTATATTCCTAGAGTGTCTACAGGCCAAAGAGGGAAGCACTGGGGAAGGAGGCAGGGCGAGCAATGTCAGACGCACTGTCAGCTTGGTTCAAGCCCTGGGGTTCCCGCTGTAAAAGCAGCTGACACCTGCATCATAGGGCGTTGGAGGGACTGCGTGCAGGGAGGTGCACAGGGCATTTGAACTTGCCTCACATCAGAAAAACGCTCTGTGGATGACTGGGTTTTTTTTGGGGGGTTGGTTTTCTTTGTTTTGTTTTTTTGTTTGTTTGTTTTGTGGTGCTGGAGGTTGAACCCAGTGCCTCACGCTTACATGCTTTGCAAGTGCTGGACCACTGACCTGTACCGCCAGCCCATTTTTTTGACTTTTGAGACAGAGTCTCGCTAAATTACACAAACTGCCTCTAGTCTCGAACTTGCAACCCTCCCGCCTCCGCCTCCCAAGCCGCTGGGATTACAGGCGTGCGCCACTGCACCCGGCACTGTATGACTGTTATTTCAAGGTGACTGCTGGTGGACTTCATTTGTCCAGGTTTTGTTTCTGATGACACTGTGACATACTCTTAGTGAGTTTGGGAAATGGTGCACCCTGGAGTGTGAAGGAATCTGAGGATCCCTCAGCTTAAAACTTTCCTTAACCAAGTGTGTGCTGCAGTGAACCAACTACCTACCCCTGCCAGGCTCTTTTTACAAAATTGTCACCTATGAATGATCTACGTCCCTAACGCCACAGAGGGCTCATGCAGGGAATGTTGAGAGGTGCCAGCCAAGAAGAATTTTAGTCCCTGGCTTATGCATTCCAAGACTACAGCAAAGCAAGCTCAATGGCGCTCCTTAGAAAATAAATTACCTCAAAGCTCTCATTTATCATCCAAATCCCCAGGCAGCCCTCATGTCTCAGAATGTTTCCTGAGCCTCAGCTATAATCTTCCACTCATCCAATAAATGACATTCAAGGAACAAATCTGTGTTACCAAGAGCCTGACCCTCAGCGTCGCTTCCTCCCTGAGCCTCGGAGCCTGTGATTCTGAGCTGACATCTTTCCAGGTTTCCTGTCACATGTGCTTAGTGGCGATGGAGGCAGAAAGATACATGTCCACCTTCACGCGAAGGACAGAGCCCTGAGCTGCCTTCCCTTTCCAATAGTGCCGAAAAATCCACCAAATGTGTGACTTTGACTACCTGAGTAACTTTCTGAGTCTATTTCCTAAATGCATTAAATGCAGAATGAAGTAAAACCTAGTATGAAAGCAATGGCATGATGCAAAAGTGCCCAGGTGTTAGCATTTGTCAACCATGATGCCGATGTTCCCAGTATTCTCTGCTTTCAGATCTTACAAACTGTTAAAATTATGATCTTTAGAAAGTGATAAATCTATCTTAATGATGACTTCACAGATGTCTCCAAAGCCACCTTTTATACATGCCTCATGATTTCCTTGAGTTAACTGCCTCCAGGCTTAAATTTAGAAATAAAATCCAATCCAGCTTCTTGCCCTGGAAAGTTCACATTCGGTAATTACCTCGTAGTCCTGGGCACAATTTTCTGGAGATCAAAATTGAGCTCTTGCTGATGGCAACTGGGAGCCAATACCACACCCAAAATGCATTGCAGAATCACTTCCAAAACCTTGCTGCAGGGTCCTAGGGAGAGACATTGCACCATCAATTTTACCCAGAAAGAAAACATTGTTCACGCTATTCCATCTAAATCACCTCGGGAATGACCACAGCCAACACGCCATTTTGTTTTTATTTAAAATATCATTCAAAGGTAATATATGGCTAAACATCCCCAAATCTACCCATATTACTAGAAATTTTGAATTCTGTCTGAGTTTGGGTTGATGCCAGATTTGTTAACCAGTTTGAGAACACAGTCTTTGTGGCACCTGCTTAACACACACACACACAACATAAAGACTGACTAGAGAAAAATTTTAATCTTTTGTATATAATTGTCCCCACCAAATGCTGAATTAGCATGATGCCAGGCTTCCTTGGCCAAAATTAAGCTGGAGAACTCTGGAGATTAAATACCACAGAGAGAACTGTGCTGAACTCAGTGGGTGGTGGCTTGGCCAGGCAGCCTGGCGGACTGCACAAAGCATTGTGAGGTCAGCTCAAAGATCTCAGTTATTCTCTTGGAAAACTGCAGAGACTCTGATCTCAGGTCAGGGACCTGGACTAGAACTAATTCATGTTATGTTCTAGAAAAGACTATCTGCATTCTGCCCATGTCCTAAAGATTTGAGTGAGGCTGAATTTAAAACTAATGAGCTAATTAACTTACCAGAGGAAATATCACTAGGGCAGCAAGATATAGCAGGCATAGTATGGTTGATGCTTGCTGCATTCAGCCATATTTATAAGGGGAAAAAGTAGAGAAAATGGCAAACCAGAAAAAAATCTGAAATGTGCAAATGTGCAGTTTAAAGAGAGAAAAAGCTTCAGCTTGCCTAAGGTTCCTGGGGAAGGGTTGGTTGAAGCCTGGAGATCTTCATTGGGAAAGAGATAAGCCACAGTAAAGGGAAGTCTCAAATTTTTGGCTGGAACAGAAGAAATCCCCCCGAGGCAAAGGAGTTGGCCTGATTCCTCCCATCTAAGGCCTCAGGGTGTGAAACAAAAAACCTAGTCAAAGGGAGAGTGTCTGAAAGGCCAATGTCTCCAGGATGCTCCCATGCAAAGGAGGCCACTCAGGGAAATAATTTCTTGGCCTGAGCATATCGAGGCTGTCACTGCAGCCATGGTCCAAAGGGGCACAGTTACCTCTCAAACTAGCACAACCTTTGGCAACATCCATATGGTGCTGGGTTTGTAAATCTACAGAATGCAAGAGTTTATAGGTTATGGAGGCTACCACCAAGGTTCTAGAAGATAACATGTGAGGCTAGGCAATGTGCACTAGGATGGGGTATCCTGTGGAGAACACCTGAAAGCCTGATGGGTGAAACTTTGAGGTTGGAGCCTAAGCAGCAATGGAGACTCCAGGATGTTGGAGATGCCAGCAACGTGAAGCATCTGTCACAGGAAGCTGCCAGCAGGAAGTGGAGCTGGCTGATGAGAGCCATGTGGGCTACAAAAGGCAGGGGCAGAGGGGCAGACCTGCTCAGGCCTCTTCAAGTAGGTTGCCAGGTCCATCTCCCAAGCCTACAACACCTGATGTTCCCAGGTGGTCTCCCATCCAAGTACAACCAGGCCCGACCCTGCTTAACTTCCAAGATCTGACAGGATTGGATGTCACAGTGGTATGGCTGCATGATTCACTAATGTAATAGGTCTAAATCACTGAAGTCTCACATTGTTAAAGAATTAGAGACCAAGGAATTTCAGGTGAGCCCCAATACATCTGATTTTTGTCTTATTTTATAAACTGGGTAAGTTATGGACATGGGGGAAAATGTTCACAAAAGATGTCAAGTTCAAGCAACTATATATAATATTCCCCCCAAATTAAATCACAATAATTAACGTCTTGCCTTTGCTGGGATTTTTAATCCTCACCAAGTCATGTATTTTTCCAGAACAATTTCTTTGGCTCTGAAGATAGTTCTTCATAGGACAACAACAAAAAAAATAATTAGTTAATAAATTCTTACCTATAAAAAGGCCCTATGTCTTATCAAAATGTTATAAATCTTGTCAGTGTATGTATTTTTCTAAAGGCTAGTTTTGTTTTTTCTTTGTCTAAAAAGACCTGGGGCTGGGATTTAGCTCAGTTGGTAGAGTGCTGTGCCGCAGTCTCTGAGGTCCCGAGTTCAATTCCCAGCACTGCAAAAATGGGAGAAGGACCTGGCAATCCACTCCCAAGGCAATCCCGAAATAGTCAGCCATTGAAAACCCTATGAGGGTCGCTATGAGTCGGATACCAACTCGATGGCACCTAACAACAACAACAAAAAGACCTGGACTTTGAATATCCAGTCCTGAGACTGCACAGCCAGAAACACCTGTGTTTCTGTGATCAAATTGCTCCTCACAACTCTATTCCCCTCACTGCTCAACCTCAGCTCCTCAAGTTCTGGCATAACAGCTGTCCTGTGCTGGCGCCATATTAGGTAGACCTGGGTATCTCACATGATGGCAGGCGCAGCCCTCTGGCCTAGCGCTGCCATGGTCCTTTGGAGCCCCTACTAAGGCCATCCCTACCAAAGGACATGCAGCACCAGAGCCCTGCTTGTGATGGGGAAGTCAGGCAACGGCTGACCCCCAAGAGCCTTGGCTCTGCTCAGGTCACAAGACTCATCGGCTCTGCAAGGCAGATGATACAGGGTCCTGAGGAGGGGAACCCCAAGCTGGTGTCTTCCCTTACTGGCCTAGAGCTGGCCCAGCAGAGTGACAGCACAGTTGCCTTCGGCTTTCTGTTCCTGCCCCAGTACACGACTGTGACCCAAGCACCCAATCCTTCCTTTCTGTCCTCCAGGGCTTTCCATGGTGTGCAGTGCTTGCAGTGAATTAAGGAAGCAGGAGACACCCAGCCTCTGAGTGACCACAGGCACCACTCCCAGACCCTCAGACCTTGGGCTGTCATAGTATATGGCGGTGGAAGCCCAGCCACCATTTACAAAGTCCCCTGTGACACTGTCCCCTGCCACTAACAGGGCCCCCTGTGGCCACCCCTGCTCGTGGGCTTTCAGATGCAAACTTAAGATTCTGCACTATTGTGGGGTGCATGCCTCCTGGTCCAGCCTGGATGTTCGGATGGGTGGCACCACTGCTGTGCACACAGATACTAAACACAATTCACTCGGGACCTTCAGGTGAGGGGCACCAACTCCTGTGGCCCTCGGGACACCAGTGGAGATGGGAGAAAGGAAAAGCCTGGGGTACTTTTGCTTTCGAGGGGCAAACACCAGTGTTGGTGGTCTCAGTGGTCACGAGGAGAGTCGTCAGTGATCAGATGGAGAGCAGGTTCTTTCCTTGTTGATGGTTGTGGCAGGAGAGAGTTCTTTCCTCACCGAAGGTCCAGGCAAGAGAGCAGGAAAGCTGTTTCCTCACCAGTGGTCCGGGCGAGAACGGGGTCTTTCTTTGTTCGTGGTCAAAGATCCGGGCCAAAAGAGGATCTTTCCTTGCTGATGGTCCAGGGGAGAGAAAGGGTAAAAAGGGGATAGAGCTGCTGCAGTGCAGCTCCTTATATAGCTCACCCATGGAATGGCCTGAGCCAATCAGCTTTGAGCCCAATTGTCCAATTAGGTAAGGGGATTTGTGAAGGGTTTTGTACAAATGTCCAACCAAGTTACCTTCGTTTTCCCTAGATTTCTAATTTACAGACCAGATATTCAAAAGCCGTTTTCCCAGTTTTGGGGGTTTTGCTGATTTCCTCCTGATTTCTCCCTACTTTGCCCTCCATCCTTGGGCTGTCATAGTCTATGGCTCTGGAAGCCCAGCCACCACTTACAAAGTCCCCTGTGACACTGTCCCCTGCCACTAACAGGGCTCCCTGTGGCCTCCCCTACACGTGGGCTTTCTGATGCAAACTTAAGATTCTGCGCCATGGCACCCGCTGCTGCAGGGGAGACACCGTCTCTAACACTGAGTGGACAACTAAGCCAGAGCGGCACCATTTACTTAAAGTGTTGTGAATGCCTCTGTGCAGGAAGTCGATTAAACTGGTAAGAAAACAATGGCTAGCACTAATGAGTCCTCAGGGCATTCAGTGTTTTGTACAGTCATCACACTTAGCCACTGGTTTAATCCTCTCCAAACTGCCAGTAGTTGTTACCATTTTCCAGATGGGAAAAGTTAACTCGCTGGGGATCCAGTGCATAAGAGCAGGTGCAAGGATTTGGGGCCAGGGTATCTGAGTCCAGAGCCTACACTCAGACCGACTTATTGTCCTCTCAACACTGGACCCAAAATAGATGTGATGTTCCCCCACAAGTACAGCCACAACAGCCACAGCACCTCAATATTGCCATGTTCTTTAGAAGTGCAAAGGTGGGGCAGGCACTCCTGGCTGAAATGACCAGGAAGTTTGATGACGAGGGGCAGCTGCACTCAGCCCCCTGTGACAAAAGTAGAGAAATGATTCCAGAGTGGCTGGGTGGCCCGTGCAAAGGCGCCCAGGCGGCCGTTTAGGCAGGTGGGCCTTTCAGCTCCTGCATCTCTGCCCGCCCTCCACCCACTGCATACGTGGGCTTAGAGCCCTGTTCTTTCTTCTCTCTTACAAAAAGAAGCCACTTCACTATACTTCACTGTAGCCACATCTGTCAAATATAACTTGTTCCACTCCAACGGCTCCCTCTCTTTACCCTAAGGGAACATCCTCCGAAGCTTCCACCCTCTTTCTCTTCTTCTTTTCTCTGACAACTGCCTGGGGAATGAGGGTACACACGCTCCTTGATCGCAGAAGGCATCAAATGACGCCTTCAGTACCTTATGCCTATAGAGCAGCTGGTGAGGACAGCTCTTCTTGAAGTATAGTTGAGAATAAATCCAATTAATCTCCAACTCAGGAAGGGACTGTGCTGGCAGTTCAATGACAACTCAGCCTCAAGAGGAAAAAAAGACAAGCAAAAAGAGAAGGCTGTTGGACTGAATCCATGCAAAAATTCAGGCTGGCTTGGCTCGAATCCCATTGCTACCTGCCCTAGCCCCATACTCGCTCCCTCTGGAATCTTGAACTCCACACGCCAAGAGCCCCAAGTCCAAGCCAGATTCTCCTCCACCTTCACCCCTCAGGTCAGAAGAGAGAAGTGCAGACACCAGCGAGAGAGGCCACCAGAGGATTTGACCCCAAGAGGATGCGGGGGCTGAACCATTGCCTTACAATGACATGGGGAGCCTTCTAGAAACCATGCTCCATGGAGGTGGGGGTAAACTAGGGAAGAAAAATCATATTTTTCTTCAATGGATGACAAAATAAATTCTGCCATAATTCACTCATTCGTGATTTTTTAAAAACTCATACTAGCAATTGGCCCCCACACATCTGTCAGTTTGCCGCACTGTGGGGGCTTGCATGTTGTGATGAGGCTGAGAGCTCTGCCACTGTAACCTTGGACATGAGCAAGGCTACCCATGGTGGACAGGTTTTCAGCTGAGCTTCCAGACTAAGACAGACTACGGAGTAGGACCTGGCGAGCCACTCCCGAAACAACTAGCCATTGAAAACCTTATAGATAGCAAAGAAACACTGTCAGAAATAGTGCCAGAAAATGAGCCCCCCAGATTGGAAGGCACTCAAAAGACTACGGTGGAAGAGTTGCCTCCTCCAAGAAGAGTGTACCGTGATGACAGAAATGGAGTAAAACCCCAGGGTGCTCAACTTGCTGATGTGGCACAACTCAAAATGAGGAGAAACAACTGTAAACATACATTAATAATTGGAACATGGAATGTACGTAGTATGAATCTAGGCAAATTGGAAATTGTTAAAAGAGAAATGGAGTGCATAAACATTGACATTCTAGGCATCAGTGAGCTAAAATGGACCAGCATGGGCCATTTTGAGTCAGACAATCATATGGTCTACTATGCTGGGAATGATAAACTAAAGAGAAATGGGGTTGCATTCATCATCAAAAAAGACATTTCAAGATCTGTCATGAAATACAATGTTTTCAGTGATAGAATAATATCCATACGGCTACAAGGAAGGCCAGTTAATATGACTATTATTCAAATTTATGCACCCACCACCAAGGCCACAAATGAAGAAAGGGAAGACTTTTATCAGCTTCTGCAATCTGAAATAGATCAAACATGCAATCAAGACATACTGATAATCACTGGTGACTGGAATGCAAAGGTTGGAAACAAACAAGAAGGCTCAGTACTTGGAAAATATAGTCTTGGTGACAGAAATGAAGCTGGAGATCGCATGATAGAATTTTGTCAGACCAATGACCTTTTCATTGCAAATACATTTTTTCAACAACATAAATGGAGACTATACACATGGACTTCACCAGATGGAACATACAGGAATCAAATTGACTACATATGTGGAAAGAGACGATGGAAAAGCTCTGTACAAAATGTCAAAACAACACCAGGTGCTGACTGTGGATCAGACCATCAACTTCTCATATGCAAGTTCAAACTGAAGCTGAAGAAAATTAGAACAAGTATACGAGAGCCACAGTATGACCTTGAGTATATCCCACCTGAGTTCAGAGACCACCTCAAAAATAGGCTTAATGCATTAGTCACAAATGACAGGAGGCCAGAAGAGTTGTGGTATGACATAAAAGATATCATTCAAGAAGGAAGCAAAAAGTTCTTAAAAAGACAAGAAAAAAAGAAAAGACCAAATTACATGTCAAAAGAGACACTGGACCTTGCCCTTGAACGTTGAGCAGCTAAAGCAAAAGGAAGACATGATGAAGTTAAGGAACTAAACAGAAGATTTCAGAAGGCAGCTCAAGAAGACAAAAACAAATATTATAATAACATGTGCAAGGAGCTGGAGGCAGAAAATCAAAAGGGAAGAACGTGCTCTGTGTTTCTCAAGCTTAAAGAAGAAAAAATTCAAGCCTTCAGTGGCAGTAGTGAAAGATTCTACAGGGAAAATATTAAATGATGCAGGAAACATCAAAAGAAGATGGGAAGAATACACAGAGTCATTATACAAGAAAGAATTGGTAGATGACCAACCATTCCAAGAGGTTGCATATGAAGAGGAACCAATGGTGTTGAAGGATGAAGTGGAAGCTGCCTTGAAAGAACTGGCAAAACAC
>VMDO01031229.1:0-20328 GCA_007922755.1 Pedetes capensis
TTGCCCTTGAACGTCGAGCAGCTAAAGCAAAAGGAAGACATGATGAAGTTAAGGAACTAAACAGAAGATTTCAGAAGGCAGCTCAAGAAGACAAAAACAAATATTATAATGACATGTGCAAGGAGCTGGAGGCAGAAAACCAAAAGGGAAGAACACGCTCTGTGTTTCTCAAGCTTAAGGAAGTGAAGAAAAAATTCAAACCTCGAGTGGCAGTAGTGAAAGATTCTACCGGGAAAATATTAAATGATGCAGGAGACATCAAAAGAAGATGGGAAGAATACACAGAGTCATTATACAAGAAAGAATTGGTAGATGACCAACCATTCCAAGAGGTTGCATATGAAGAGGAACCAATGGTGTTGAAGGATGAAGTGGAAGCTTCCTTGAAAGAACTGGGGAAACACAAAGCGCCAGGAATTGATGGGATACCAATAGAGATGTTTCAACAAACAGATGCAGCACTGGAGGTGTTAACATGTTTATGCCAACAGATTTGGAAAACAGCTACTTGGCCAACTGACTGGAAGAGATCCATATTTGTGCCTATTCCCAAAAAAGGGGATCCGACTGAATGTGCAAACTATCGGACAATATCATTAATATAAGTTAAGTATAGTAAGTGATTAATACCAATAACTCATAAAATAGAAAGTCAAGACAAATATTAAGATTTCAGATCACAGTTGAAAGAAGGTAGGTAACTGGACCTCCAGAAAGTGAAACCTAGGACAAGGGGACTACCGTCATCACTTCCTCCATTTTACAGAGGACAGTGGGTGTCCTTAGATGGCTGGCCCTCTGTCCAAAGGTGCACAGCCACTGTGTGGAAAACCAGGCTGAAATCCAGTTCTGAAACTCTGGGCTTAGGACGCTTTTCTCCGCATGAGAATGGCTTCTGTGAGGCCAAAGTCACCATCACTGTCTTTGTGGGAGCCCCATGATGGTGCCTAGTGAGGAGGTCATGTGGCAGCAATGCTGGCTAGAACTTCAGTGTCTTTTTTTGAAGTGGACAGACGCAGCCCCAACTGGTGCCTGAGTCTGTCTCAGCCTGGGCCTGGATTCCGAGGAGACAGTGGTGTCAGGATGACTAGGGACCCGTCCTTCCCAGCATTAAAGGCCCAGCCCCAGAGGGGAGCTGTCCAGCATCCTCCCATCCAGGCAACAGCAGGAGTCCCAATAGGCAATTAATTACTGCCTGCTGGCCAGCGGCTCCCCTTCTCCTCTGCTCAGCCGAGTGTGTAATGGAAACGGGACCAAAACAGACTCCCCTGCCCAGAGGGAGCCTGCCATGCCAGCCGAGGATGAGCTCTGGGCATACGGGGTGGGAGGGACGTGCAGAGGTGAGTTTATTAACACAATGAGCTTTCCTGACCCCTTGTCCCTCACCTCTCCCTGCCTCTTGGCTTCAGGACAGCCTTTTCAGGCCCTGCTCCTAAGTGATCCCTCCCTGGTAGCTGAAGCAGAGTTGTACTGTTGATGTTAGTCTTAGATAATGTTAACAGCAGTGCATTAGGCAGTATCCTACATGCTTTAAAGAATTGTCTCTTTAAATCCTCAAATCAGTTCTTCAGTGTAATTTTTATTAGTATACATTTATTGTTCAAAGTACACTAAAATTATATCAAAGAGGGGTTTCATTATGACATTTCCATATGGATGTGTGCGTGTGTATGCCAGATTTGTTGTTGTTGTTGTTAGGTGCCATCAAGTTGGTGTCTGACTCAGCGACCCTATGTACAACAGACAAAACACTATTGTCAGTGTTTCTCTGCTATTCATAGGGTTTTCAATGGCTGATTGTTTTTTGGGAATGGGCTTCCAGGTCTTTCTCCCAAGCCTACAGCACCCAGTATTCCCAGGTGGTCTCCCATCCAAGTACTAACCAAGTCTGACCCTGCTTAGCTTCCAAGCTGACTGGATCAGACACCACAGTGATACAGCTGCAGGAGCACTAGATTTAACATATATGGTAATACATACACCATATATGTTAGATATACATAATGTACTTTGAGGATATCCATCTTCTCTTTTACTCATTATTATTCCCCCCCTTTGACATAATTTTTAAACCTATTTTACTGATGAGAAATGTTGAGACTCATAGAAGTAGAATAAGCTTTAAGGGGACAGTATTATGTGGTGACAGGAGAATAAGCTCTGGAATCAGACAGACCCATTTATGTCACTTATTAGTCATTTGGCCCAGGCAAGTTACTTAACTTCTCTGTGCCTCCATTTCCTTATCTACGATGTGGTGGTGATGGGTATATCCACCACACAGGTCACTGTGGGATATGAAGCATCGATAAATAGTAAGCATGTGTCCTTAGAGGGCAGATGCTGTTATAGCCTTGTTCTGAAGTAACATTAATAAGGTAAATGTGAGGCTGGGTACGGTGGCTCATGCCTGTAATCCCCGAAACTGGGAGATGGAGGTAGGAGGATGGCAGGTTCAAGGCCAGAGGCAGCCTGCGTAACTTAATGAGACCCTGTCTCAAGATAAAAAATAAAAAATGGAGTGAGGGTGCAGCCCAGTGATAAAGCATTTGCAAAGCATATGTGAGGTCCTGGGTTCAACTCACAGGTACCACAAAAAAATGGTGAATTTATTAGGTGCATACAGTGGGTACATACCATTTGTCCCCAACACACATGGCAGAAATCACAAGTAACTAAGAAACTTTTCAATCACAAAATTTCAGGCACATTGTGACTTCTTTTACTCTGCCTTCTACATCCCTCACCAGCCAACAAGCTCAATTGGGTATCTTTTTCTGTTCTGTGTATTAGGAACATAATAGATCCCTAGCACTGAGGGGAAAAAAAAGAAAAAGGAAAAAGAAAAAAAAAGGAACATAACAGAAAGAGCTATTTAAATTCTGGTGATGAATTTGCTTTTATAAAACTTAGACACACCCCCTTCTAGAGATCCTTAGATGTCGTCCAACCTAGTTGAAAAATCACTGGCTATGAATGGGGGAAATTGATCCCACTGGACATCCAGATGGGCAGATTGGCAAATGAAGAGTCATAGTGCAGTGAAGGGAAGAAAAAAGAAAACGCCATTCAGATCAGTGACAAGCAAATGGCAAGGCACAGACACTGAAGGAAGCCAGGGATTGCTGCCTCCCTCATTCATGGCTTGCTAGGAATGCTGTGTCTTCCCCTCCATGGCACCCCAAGGAAGAGGGGCTGGGATGATTCATTCCTGCAGCCAGGCAAAGGGCCCAACACAGAGCAGGGCATCAGAGAATGCCAAATAAAAGAATGAATGGAACAATGAGTGGATGAATGACTTACCTAACTAGGGGAGCTATAGAGTACAAAGTTTATATGGAAAAGATGGAAGGAGAAAAGATGGTTGTCTATTCATAGCTCCTTAAAAATACTGAATAACTTCTATGCTTTTTGTGAAAGAACTCCAAAGATAGTTTTAAAAAAACTTTTTTTAAAAGCAAAGTGGCCAGGCACGGCAGTGCTGCCGGTAATGCTAGCAACCAGGGGGCTGAGGCAAGAGGATTTAGGAGTTCCAGGCCAGCCTGGGTTACACAGTGAGACTCTGTCCCATAAAACAAAGTGCACAATGGGTGTGGAATGTTCCATCTTGTGGGTATTATTCACATTGTTCTCCTTGTTGAACAGGCAAATGGGAGGCTCCTTAGGAAACCATTCACAGTGGTTAGGGGAGGATCAGAGTAGGTGAATGGGAAATAGGAGTTGGGGGAAACTTTTCACTACATGCATATTCTCTCTTTCTTTTTGGGGTGCTGGGGATGGAACCCAGGGCCTTATACATGCTAGGCAAGTGCTCTCCCACTAAGCTATTTCCCCATCCCTTTATTCCTGAATCACCTGAAATAAAAATAAACTGAGATAAAGGAAAACCAACCAATCGACCAAACAGCAACAAAATCCCCACAGGAACCTTCTCTAAGAGGAGGCTATATCAGAGTCTTCTTCCCTTGTTCAATGGCTGGGTGGGGAGGAGAAGGGATGCGGAGTTAATACCTAGTTACAGTGCATCTCCTCAAGGACTCAGTGTAATTATGGGCTTGGGGCCTCCTCACCTATTGATCTTGGACCAGAAAACATTCGATGGATTCCCAGGAGCCTAACGCTTTCCAAAATCATTTCCCTGAACTCCACATCTCTGTTGTTAGTGGCCCGTGGTCTCCACATGATCCCATGGCAGCAGAGGGGCAGAGCTGGTGGTGGTGGCTGGGAGAAAAGACATCAGGAAGCACCTTTGGGAGGACTGGAGGCCATCCAGGGGAACAAAGAGAGAGGAGGGTACCTCAAAGGCATTGACACTAGAGGCCAAAGGGCCAAAAGAATGAGGCTTTGTCCCTGCGTCTGAGGTGCCCTTCTCGACACCTGCCTTGTGAAGCACTAGCATATCTACTGTCCTGTGGAAAGTCTCCTGGCAGCCATGGGAACTGGGCGGGCGACCCTGGGAGGGCTCGCTGTGTCATCAGGACGCCATTGCAACAGGAGGTGTGGATGAGCCCGCATGCTCCTGAGAAGCACTGACCACCGAGGGCTCCTTGGCTGAGCTCCAGCCCTGGGAAATGGTAGAACCCCATAGAGGGTGAGTCCTGGGGCAGAGTGATGCTGGAGCGGCTGGGACCCAGCGGCCCAATGTGAGAGCTGTGTGTACCCTCCAGGCACAAGGATCTCTCCTTGTCTTTGGGATGCAGATTCAGAGACTCGCAGTAGGGGCCTGTGGCCCCTGTGTTCCTGCCTGTGAGGGATGACCTCTAACAGAGGCCTGTGGTGAGCACAGTCACTTGACTTTCACATCATAGCATGCAGGAGGCCTCCATCCCCTTTGCTGAAGTCATTTTGAGAGACCAGGTAACCTAGGCTGCTGTGTCCCTAGCGTTAGCTAGTGTCCCTAGCAGCAGCAAGGATCAAGGCACAGGGAGTCCTCCAGCCAGCCGCACAAAGCCTGATCCTTTGAACACCGTCCTGAGCTGACCACCATCCTGGCCAAGGCCACCGGCTGGTCTGAGTTTAGACTTCTATGTGAACAAATGTCCTTTTTGCAACAGGGTTTATTCATTCTTGAAGGAGACCACAAACTTTGACCTTTCTCCTGGGCTCCAGCTTCATGTAGACACCATCCCCTTATGCTGAATATGGTTGAATCTAGCACTCAAAGTAATAGCAACACCACTGATGATGTTAATCACAGCTGCCACTTACTGCCAGCTTACTAAAAGGTATAAGACTACCATGAGTGGTGATGCCTGCCTGTAATCCCAGCACTCAGGAGATTGAGACAGGAGGATCACAAGTTTGAGGCCAGCCTGGGCTGCACAGTAAGTTTCAGGCCAGCCTGAGTGACACAGTGAGACTCTATCTCAAGCAAAACAAAACATAAATAGGTACAGGACTTTACACACATAATTGCATTCAGTACTCCCAATAACCCTGTATGGAAGATTCTTTTACTGACCCATTATGGAGATTGAAAAGCAGGCACAAAGAGGTTAAATAACTTCCTTTGGTCTCACAGTCACCCGTGGTGGTGCTGGGATTCAAACAAAGCAGTCTGACTCCAGAATGGGCTCTCTTAACCGTGATGCTATGTGAAATTCTCATTGGCTTTCTTCCTCAGCCGGCCTGTCCCCCCAAACTCCCTACACCAGACGTGGCTGCTGGCATTGGCTTTGGAACCTCAGAACCGTTGTCTGAGTAGTAGTTCAGCTGTGGTGACAGAAATGGGTTTGAGTCTCAACTGCTATTGTAGCTGTGTGTGGCCTTGGGCCAGATGTGTATGCTCCTTCAGTCTCCGGCTGTGTGGAATGTCCTAGTGACTCATAGTGACCACTCATATGTGGTCAGCATTTGTGCCCTTGCCACTTAGTGCTTCCTCTTTGAGAACTGCCTTCCCCACCCCCCACTCCACAGGGCCATAAATGAGTTGGCCATGGTCTAAATGACATTGACTTTCTAGTGTTGATCAGATCAAGGGTGGACGCATGACTCCAGCTGACCAAAGTCCTTGTGACAAACAGCCAGTTCCATTTGAGCAGTGCCAGCTATGAGACAGGGGCTGTGAGTGTCATGGTTAAGGGTGCCATGCTGAGAGAAGCAGAACTGAGAGGCAGAGAAAGGTCCCTGGTCCCAGCTCACCTGAGGTCCTGCTGCCTCTTGCCCTTCCCAGAGAACCCAGAGACCCCAGCATCCTTCCAACAATGCCCCTTTGGACCTAAGCTAGAGGCTGAGGTTAAGGGTAAGATGAGGTGATACGTGAGCAGCTCACTAGATGGGAAAAAATAAGGCCTCAGTGATTGGGAGCTGCGATGACAACTGCTAAGAGAGCAGAGGCTCAGCTCAAGTGCATCCTGAGAGGCATTCTACAGCAGGACAGAAGACAAATCCTGCTCACACATGCTATCTCTATCTCTATCTCTATCTCTATCTCTATCTCTATCTCTATCTCTATCTCTGGTGGTACTAGGGGCTGAACCCAGGGCCTCATGCATATTTTGCAAACACTACCATTGTGCTGCACACTCAGCCCCTTTTTTGTTTTTTATCTTGAGACAGGGTCTCACTAAATTATGCAGGCTGTGTCTGGCCTCAAATTTGCAATCCTCCTCCCTCTGCCTTCCAAGTCACTGGGATTATAGATGTACACCACCATGCCCAGCTTGCAAACCCTGTTTTCTACACACTCCTGTGAGCTGGACTGGTCCAGGAGGGCTTCTTGGACAAGACTGGCTTGGAATGTCTGGAGTGGGGAAGACACCCCACACGGACAACAGTGAAGAGGCAGGTCTTACTGAAGTGCAGAGTCAGTGGTTTTAGGACTCAGGCCCACCTCCCCTGGTCCAGGCTCTTAGGGGTTATACCTCTGAGAGGTTCCTAGCATCCCCGTCTAATCCTTGCCTGGCTGTTGGCACAGTGGTTTGTCCACAGGTCTGGGGAGAGCCTCCTGCTGAGCATCAGGATCCAAGGCCACATGTGCACACACATGCAGCAGCTGTAGGCAAAGCAAAGAGAGTGGTAAGAATACTTAAGGGGGCAGACCAGAAACTGGGAAATCAAAGAGGCCTTCCTGATGGAGGTGGTATTTAAGCAGTGACCTGCGAGTGCACAACAATGCTACTGAATGTGCATGAAGGATGTGTCACATGTGAGGAGTTATAGAAGACTTACCTCCTTTGATCCTCTCTGTCACCCTGAGAGGGAAGTCTGATTATGCCCACTGAACAGAAGAGGAAATTTGAGGTTCTGTGGGTGAAGTGGGTCTCCTGGCTACACAGCTAAGCTGTGGTGGAGATTTGATTTGAACTCAGCTCTGCCTGCCATTAAAGTGTGTCTTCTGAACCACAAAAATGAGGGTAAATGGGAGTTGGCATGGGAGCAGGTCACTTCCTATAGCTAGAGCTAAGAATCCAGTTGAGTTGCTTGAGGGGAGGCTTCTGAGGCAGGTGGGGGTCAGGATACACAGGTTTTGAAGTGGGGAGAGATGAGTTTGAAATGTGACTGGGGGTGGCTGTATGATGAAGACTGGACTCAGCTCTGGAACTCTACCAGGTGAATGTCATGCCCACAGAGGCGGCGTACAGCGAGCGGCTGGGGATGCCAGGGCACAGGCCTCGTGGGCCAGGGATGCTCTGGGTGACAAGGTCTCCCCCTGAGCCCTGCCTGCCTTCCACAGTCCCCCTCTAGGCTGGGAGCTGGAGAGAAGGAGCCCAGGGACTTAGCCCCTGAGCTCTTCATCACTGGGCTCTTCATCTGGAGTGAGGAGCGTGCTGGCATTCTCAGCCAATCACTGAGCCATCCTTAAATGAGCTCTAATGACTCCTGATTGCTCTCAGAGCCATTTGCATCTGAGACAGCAGGAGGGGGCCATGGGGACCATGAAGACCCTTGTGTGCCATTATTTCCTATTTTAGGATGAACACACATGGTGGGGGTCTGAGCACCCCATCAGTTCTCAGAAGTCCAACAGGCAGGCACAGATGAGCGTAGGGGTGAATAGAGCCAGCTCCGGCAGTGGGCAGGACTTTGCAGTTGGTGATGCTCTTTCCTGACCATAGGGTTATGACTGTCCTTCTCTAACTGGGGCTCAGAGATCACAGACAGTAGACAACGGAAGCAAGTGAGGTTTCATACATCAATCCTTTCAACAAACACTTACCGAACACCTACTATGTGGCGGCATGTCCTAGGTACTCAATAGAAACTCAGAGCTTTTCCACTTGTGACAACACTAACTAGTGTTTATTGAGCATTTGCTGTGTGCCAGATGGTCACTACCTACCTTCCACATGGAGGCCCATCCCTCTTCCCCACCAGCACTGTGACGTAGGATGAAGCAGGCAGGGAGTGCCTGTCTCTACCTCTGCCTTGAAGGTGCCCATGTGGTTAATAAATAGGGATATTTGGAGGAAACAGGGACCGAGGGGCTGAGCAGAAAGGGGAAAGTCTAAAGGGGTGAAGCTTGAAGATGGATGACTAGTGGGTGACTACAGGAGATCCCGCAGAGGGCAACAAGCCAGGGTGACAGTTTAGCCTTGAACTCACCCCCCAGCCATGGATTGTGTGGTACTGAAATGTCCCGTGGAATGCAAGAGTCTCCTCCCCATCTTCCTTTGGGTTCTGCACACTGACCCATTTAACAATGACTGCCCCACTCCTCCTCCTGCTGCTGGGGCATAGTTCTGGGGTGATCATCCTATCACTATTTAACAGAAGAGGAGGGGGAACTGAGTCCCCTGCCCAGGGTGACCACCACAGTGGCATAGTGGACTGCAGAGCTAAACTCTGAACCCAGTGGTCACGAGGCCAGCGGGTGGCCCTCACAACAGACAGGCAGTTGCTGGAACAAGTTCAGCCCCTCACTATAAACAGCAAGCCCCTCCCCCCCACCCCATTCTCCCCACAGCCCAGCTCCACTCAGAGCTATTAACCAGGTCACGCTGGCTTGTCCCAGTCCAATAGTTCCCTTAATTGCCTTTTTATGGCACGTCGTACAACTGTTCATTATGCTGTCATATTTCCCCTTGAAGGCAGCAGTAGGGGGGCCGAACTGAGGATGGAGACCCATCCAGGTGGCAGGGGCTGTATGCAGGGCACCAACGTGTGAAGCTTATTTTCTACTTGGTCAGAATGAATTAAACACATGCTTCTCACCCTTGAGTACCACATGAGCCACTTTTGAGGGAGAGAAAAAATCATAACCCCCTCCCAACAACTGACAAATTCTTTTTATTACAATTTTACTGAAATATGCACAAACAGAAAGTCAGGTACAGACTCTTCATCCTTTTAGCAATACACAATTGGTGAAGCAAAGACAATATATCACTGCAATATGGAGGTATGAAATCAGATTTCAAAATAACTCTATTAATTTAATGTGATGGATGACGTGTTGCTGAAATTAAATTGCACTTACCCAGCGAATATGTTTCTGTACACTTCAGCACTCAGCCCCCCTCTGTTCTTTTGTCATAAGACCCATGACAATCACAGCTGTATTTGTTCTTTCAAGAGACATAGAATCAGTTGGGAGATTTTTTTTAGATATAAAATAACATAAAATTAACCAATTCTGAGAATGAGCTCACACAGCCAGGTGAGGAAACAAGTGTCCCTGAAGCCCTTTTCGGTGGTGCAGTTCTAAGTTATCCCATGGGGAAGAGCCATGTGTTCTCAGAGCTGGAAAGCCCAGGACACAAGGCCTAGCCACTAAGACCAGTGGCTCATCCAGGCTTTAGTGAAATCCACAAGCTCTTCTGAGTCCTTCCTGTGCAGCTGGCCTTGTGCTCCCTCCTCTCTGTTTCAGGAGTTATCTGTACAGTCAGAAAGGAGATGGGGTGGTCCAGAGTAGTCATATACAACAGTTCATGCAGGAAGAATGCTGGAGAGCTGACCTGCTTAGCTATAGAGAGCCAGATCCAAATTGTAGCCCCTTCCTGCATCCTGAAGCCCCAACCTCTTCCTGGCAGACTCAGCTAGAGTTTGGAGGTTAGAAGGACAGCTCTGATTTTAGACTCAAACCCTGGATCTACCACTACCTAGCTGTGAGACCATGGGCAAGTCAATTTACCAATTTGCACTCCATTATCCCCACCTACAAAATAGGTATGAAACCCACCCATGCTCAAGGGCATGTTGTGAGGTTTGTACATGATGTTGTAACCTAAGCTGAGCACTTAGCCTAGAACCTGGTGGAGAATAAGATTTGTTAAATGTTAATGTTGTATCTCATCTGACCGCAGCTCTCAACAGAGCTGAAAGAAAAGTTTCTAGTTGGGCTGTCAGGCTAGAGGCCATTGATTCAGCAGGGATGGGCTTTAGGGGACTTGAAATCTTGTGAAACACTTGTGTCTGTTTCTAGAAAGGAGATTTACAGCCTTATCAGGTGTCCACAAGGGGATGTGACCTACAAGAACCTCTGGTCCCAGAGCCCATGCTGATCAGAGGCCAGCAGAGGAACTCAGTTATAAGAAATGCCGTCAGTGTGCAGGTTCACACAACAGACCCTCAATTTCTCCCAGTTCTGGAGGCTGGATGTTCCAGATTAAAGTCTGGCCAGGTTAGTTTCTGGTTAGGGCTCTCTTCCTGGCTTGCTAGATAGCTGCCATCTCTCCATGTCCTCGCATGGTGGTGGGAGGCGAAAGAGCTCTTTGGTGTCCCTTCTTACAACGACACTAATTCTATTGGATCAGGACCCCACCCTTTATGCCTCGTGGAACCTTAATTACTTCTTTAGAGGCCCTATCTCCAAAGAGAGTCACATTGGGGATTAAGACCTCTACATATGAATTTGGGGAAGATAGTTCGATCCATAGCACTCAGTGAAATGAGTTATTCTAGATCAGGGCGAGGGTAAATTTTGACCAGCAAAAGCTGACACTTGAGGCTTTTTTTTTTTCTTCAGTACTAGGGGGGTGAGTCCAGGGTGTCATGCATACTTTTGCAAGCTCTCTACCACTGAACTATACCACTAGCCCCCTTTTCAAATTTTTTATCTTGGGACAAGTTGTCACTAAGTTGCATAGACTGCCTCTAGCTTCGAACCTGAGATCCTCCTGCCTCAGCCTCCCAAGTTGCTGGGATTACAGGCATGAGCCACCATACCCGGCCCTTTGAAGCTTCTAACTGAAGCAAGGGTCAGTTCGTCTGGCCCCAGTGATCCAGTACATCCCAGCTCTCCTCATTGTCCCCCAACTCTAACCTGTCCATTTGCCCTGCTTATGCCACCCAATCATACAGGACTATCTCCCCATGTCTAGTCCTGCAGGTCCTGCCTGAAGCCTCCTGCAGTGACAGTGGACTAATGTGAGGATTGTGAGAAAGTGAGGGGACTGTCCCCAGAGAGTGCTTTCAGTAGCACCAGATACACTAAGAGCAGTCAGTCAGGGGTGCTGTGCACTCACAGGCTCCAGGGTGTAGGAGGTGAGACTCAGCCCCTTTGCACTCAGGGCCCAGAGTCCTTCTTGCGGAGCCTCCACCATGCTGTCCCTCTCTGTATTATAACTGGTGACCCAGAGATTCCTAAGGGGTGCTGAAAGTTCTTGCAAAGAGTCCCTGAATCTGAATGTTCACCCCAAGCCTTCTCTAAATAAATATCATAGCTCCCATGTGTATGTATGACTAGCTTTCTACTATACAGATGATGGGAGGGGCAACTCTCTTTTGAGAAGCCTGTACCCAGCCCTTGAGTGTGTACAACTGTCCTTAAGTGTCTCTGTCTCCCTTAACACCCACACTTAAATCTATATTGATTTTTTTCTTAATAAACTCCACCTTTGCTTTAAAAAAAAAAAAAAAAAGACAGATGGTGGTGCCAGTATAAAAGACACATTCATTCAGAAGAGTTACAGAATTCAGAACCCAGAGCTGGACTTTGGCCATTGTGTATGTGTGTTCCTCGACCAATGATGCTAAACATTCATGGGGGAAAATGGTTTTGTGACATCAATTTAATTTAACCTCAGATGGATTTTCTTGAGTGTCTACTGTGTGCAGAAGACCCAGTGGGGAATTAGACTAATGTGCTCCCTGCCTCTAAGCATAGTAGGAGACCCTGTTCTCAGAACAGGGCAGGAGTGGTTGGTCTCACCCACCTGTCAGGCCCAGGGCTCCTTCTTCAGTTCTGGGCAGCTTCTGGTAGTTTTTGTTTGGTTAGTTTGGGGTTTTTTGGTTTTTTGTTTTTGTTGTTTTGGGGTACTTGGGGGTTGAACCCAGGGCTTTGCAAATCCAGAGTACTTTGCAAGTACTATGCCACTGGGCTGCACCCCCAGCCGATTTGTCTATTTTTTATCTTGAGACAGGCTAAGTTATACAGGCTGCCTCTGGGCTCAAACTTGCAATCAGCCTCCAGGTTCTCCTAGATAGCTCCTGTTGCCCTCCCACCAGGAGAGGGCTCTGCACAACCTGCCCCTAGAGTTGAAACACAGCACACCCACACGCTCACACACAGTGACAAGCCAACTGACAGATACACAAAGAAATGAGCGCTACCATACAAGTACATTGGACCTCCTGTCTCTACCTCCTGAGTTACTGGGATTCCAAGTACACACCACAGCACTTGGCTTCTGGTAGTTTTAAAGGATGCCACAGGCAACTCCTGGGTCCACATGTCCCCTGTTCCCTGGCCCCTTCCTAGAGTTCTCAGTGTGGAAAGCATGAACCTAGAAGCCAATGGACATGAAATCCAGTCTCCCTTGTCCTAAGTCAGGACTCCCCTGGGTATTGGCCCCAGATGGCCCTGCAGAGGATATGCTCACTACCTCAGCAAGGAAACCCACTAACATTTACAGTCGTGAATGTATTTGTGTATGTCTCACCTTGAGCTAGCAGAGGCAGCATCTCCACCCTCTAGGAACCCACCTGGATTGTCCCACAGAAGGTAGAGGAATCAGGGTCTTTGTTCCATGCATGGGCTCTCCACTTGGAGCCTTCGGCCTTGGTGCCCTACTCCTCCCTTGTGACCTTGGACATAGCATCAGGAAACTGGCCTCTGGTGTGGGCAAAGTGAGCATGGCTCCCTCAGACTGTAGGGAAATCTTATAATGCCACAGCCCCACGATGCCCAGGCGTAGGGGTCATTAAGGAGCTAGCACCTGCCCCTTCAGCAGGAAAAGGCTCACTGACAGACCCTGCTCTGGGAAAGGAGGGCTCTGAGCTACAGTCTGGGAGGGGGAGGGGCTGTGTCTGTGATCATTCAGCCCCGAAATGATGCTCATGATGTTGGCTTTCCGAGCCATTAATTCAAGAGCTTCAGGCCCCCCCTTCCCCATGTTGCTGCCTGCTCTGGGAGATAAGCCCAGTTCTATTTAACCCTTCTTATTCCCACCAAAGTGACCTCCATCTCTGTTAGCTGGGGATTTAACCCCCTGGGTACTGAAGGCATCAAAAGCTGAAGGATTGTGCTCATGTGTCACGAGATGGGGGTTCATTTCACCTGGACTCTTCTCCAGGGACTGATTCAGAATCTTGATCCAGAAGTCCCTGCTTCGTGGAGTCCTGGGAGCCTCTCATCCACTCCCTCCCAGAAAGCCCAGGTCCCTTCAAGACTGTGGAACCCTGTGTGGCCCTGGGAGGAAACAGCTCCTCCTAGGCTGGGCAGTGACAATGCCTGCTCTCTCCTGGATGACTTGCCCTCACAGGTTCTTAGTCATACAATCTGGAGTCTGGCATTGACAGAGGCAAAAGGCTGTAGTACCTTTGCTTCTTTTGTGTCCCGTTGGCTGGTGGCTCTGCCTGACACCGTCTGTCCTCCCTGCTTCTCTCTTCTTGCTTGTTCCTCTTCATGTCTCCCTGCCTCTCTCCTCCTTTGTTCTCCCTTCTTCCCTTTCAGCAGAGTGTCATTCCTGACCATCGGTCTCAGTGTGAATGTGTGTGTGTGTGTGTGTGTGTGTGTGTGTGTGTGTGTGTGTGTGCGCGCGCGTATGTGTTTTCTTGTGTCTGGGAGCTTGTCAATATATGATTCTTCCTAAGTATATCTGTCTTTGTACTGCCTGGGTCTAAAGCTGTTATCTGAATAGCTCTGCACACATGGATAAACCCACAGTGTCTGTCATGGCTTCTTTGTGTGGTGGCCAATTTTGGTACAGATCTTGCATGTGTCTGTGTACTGGCCTGTCCCTGACCTGTGTGTGTCACTCTGTCAGTCTATGTAAATCTACCAATGTACTTGTATGGTAGCGCTCATTTCTTTGTGCATCTGTCAGTTGGCTTGTCACTGTGTGAGAGCGTGTGGGTGTGCTGTGTTTCAACTCTAGGGGCAGGTTGTGCAGAGCCCTTTCCTGGTGGGAGGGCAACAGGAGCTATCTAGGAGAACCTGGAGGCTGATGGCTTTATTAGAGCATAACCCAGTTCATAAGCAGCGAGGTAAGTCTTCCTGTTTGTCTTCCGACGCCCCCTGCTAGGTCCCCTGCCCTCTGCCATCTTCCTGACCTCAATTCCCTTCTCTCCAGGTCAGCTCAGGACTGGAAGTGATAGGGACAGAGATAGGTGGGGCAAAAACAAAGAGTGTCCTTTCCAACTTGCTCAGACTCTCAGATCAAATCAGGGTTTTTTTGGTATACTCATTTTTCCTCAATGGAAATGGCAATTGGGTACAGTAACAGCAACAATAAAACAATGGCTACCACATATTAATGTGAAAAAGGCATGCAATCCACTCCTGTGGCAATCCTCAAAACAATGAGCCATTGAAAACCCTATCAGGGTCGCTATGAATCAGACTCGAGGTCACCTAACAACAACCACCACCACCACATATTAGGTACTTAGCCCATGCTGAGCATTTCCTATACAAGATTTCATTGAATTCTCTTGATAAATCTATGAAGCTGTTGCTAGTCTCACATTTTAGGGCTGAGAAAATGAGGATAAGAGGACTTCAGCAAGTAGCTTAACGTCACAGAGCCAGTACATGATGGAGCAGGATTTTCCCATAAGGGGTGGGCTGCTTGGGAGTTTGCCACAGTCACCTTCAGCCTGGGAAGAGGTATTTATTACCAAAACCAGGAAAGAAGGAAAATAGAAGCATTGCTTCCCCAACTGTTGGCAGCAAATTGTGACAAAGGGACTAAAATCTGATTTTGAATTTCATCTCTTTGGACAGTGAAGTGGCCAAATGCCAAACAACAATTAGGAAGAGAGGATGGATAGACAAAAAAATAAATAAATAAAAATAAGGTGTGGGGGGGGAGGCAGGTTGTGTCGGGGAAAGGGCATTAGAGGGAACATCAGAATTTCTGTGCTCCAACCTAGCTTTCTCTTGGATTCTGTGTGACCTTGAACAGGACACTTGGCCAAGGATATAGATTTGCTTATCTGTAAGATTAGGATGAAAGTGGGGTTTTATTGGGATGTTTTAAGGATGGCAGAAAGGATAATTGGCCCTAATGCTCTCTGAGACTGAAGAGTCTCAGAGCCAAGAATTGGGGTGGGGAGTGTGCAGAATCCACACTTTTGTGCTTTCGGTAATTCCCACATTAGCCAGAACAGAATCATATGCACAGTAAAGATGGTGAAAATGAATGAATGGCACTGAATGAATGGATAAACTACCCCATTTCTCAAAGATCCTCACAGCCCACCTTGGGTTCTATACCAAAGGACACCCTAAGAGAAAGTAAGAGATCCATGGCCATCTTAAGGTCTGAGGTAGGGGTAGAGGGAGGCACTAGAGAACACTGAGACACTGTCTATGCCTAGATAGGTCAGATGGGCTAGAAGAATTCCCCCAGGAACAGAGGACAGGGGAGGAAATAGGAGGTGGGAATTTTTTGTCCAGAGGAATCTGTGGGCAAAGATTGTCCTATAGCCAGAGATTGGGGTATCTGTATTAGACAAATCTTTGGGATGGAAACCCTTTCTATTTCAAAGCTGCCTTGGAGGAGAGACTTTCTGTGTGCAAGGAGGAAGAATTTCTGTCCTGTCTTTACTTTGAGTCCCACCATGTCTTGAGGGGCTGTCTTTGGAGGAAGGCTCTGTGGAAAGGTTTTATGAGCAGGTGGCTGGAGGTGGGGGAGACTTCTTCAAGGTAGTGGGGTGGCCCTGTCTTGGTTCCTGTGAGGCAGGAGGTGGGAGCTTTGCAGAGTGCCTAAGAGAAATTAAGAGAGCTGGGGGGGGGGGGATGAGAACCATGGCATCCAGTGTGGTGGGGTCCCCTATCTGGATGCAAACCCCCAGACTGTGAGGTGAGCGAGTGAGCCTGTGTTGTCCTGGCAGCTCCAACTCGCTGGTCAAAGCCCTCAGGCCGCCCTACTTGTGCGCTGACGTGAGTTAATCTAGAAATACTGCAGGGGAGGAAGAGACTGGGGTTCCCAGGGAGAGGCTCAATAGAATGGCGCCTAGGGGGCCGTCCTTTTTCCTAGTTTTCAGCTTCTTCTCCCTCCCCTAGTCACAGCGATACTTCTCCATCTAGGCTGGGGCTGCCAGGTCTAGTCCTGTGGTTTACTGCTTAGGAGGAGTCCCAGTGGGAGGCCAGCGGGGGCGCGGGCGGGTACCCTCACAGAGCAGCTCCTGGGGTTGGCGACAGCTACAAAGAGGCGCTCCCGAGCACAAACACAGAGAGCTCCACTTGAGAACCCAAATTCACGCAATCCAGCACAGGAGCTCAGCAGCCACACAGGCTCCAGTGCGCACAAAACCACACATAGAACCACGCCGTCGTGGAATCTCACCCTCAGAGTTCACACAGATCCAGCCCATAGCAATATCTGAGGCAGTATCTGCCTTTGTCTCTGGATCCCTCTCTCTATCATGCTAGCAAACACACGTGCCCCCCTCAACAGAAACATCGAGGCTGTCACTGCCGGTATAGTTGTGGTCTGGGAAGGGGCTGAGGGTGTTGACGCCTCTGTTTCCTAGAACCGCATCGCTGTGAGCCCGACTTCTCTCCGCTAGCTGCACACCGGCTGCGCCTCTCTGGGCATGGGAATTCGTAGAACCACCAGGCTACCGAGAGGCGTCCTCAGAGTCCTGTGTCCTTCTTGACACCGCCCCCCCCCCAAAGACAAAAAGCGAAAAGCCAACCTTTAGCCTCCACTCTGTGCACATTTGGAAAGTGGTTGGTGGCGAGCGACCCGCCGAATCGCTTCCGTCGCAGCGTCCCTGGATGGCCAGAGACAGCCCAGGTGCCCGGGGCTGAGCACCCTTGATGGCGATCCACTGTCCGCCACTTCTGCCTTCAAGGTAGACTTGCAGCCAGGTTTAAAGCTGTGTGATGAGTGCCAGGGATACAAACCGACGCCAAGACGGTCCGCTCCGCCAGACCTGGACAACTGTCCTGCTGGCTTTCCGGGCGCCCAGATCGGTCCTTAGCCAGAGGATCTGGGCCCCTACAGCTCCCGGACTCTGGAGGGTTGGTCCGGGAGCGGAGGACCGCAAGAATCAGCCCACCCCGAACCCCTCCCTCCCTGCAGCGGCGAGGTGGGAAGGGCCAGGGTGGCGTTTAGCACCTCCTCCAGAAATGCAGCACTTCAGGGCCCCCCCTCACCCCGCCCTCCCCGCTCCCTTTCGCCGGCTCCCTCCCTCCGCCTTCCCAAGGGCGCCCTCCGGCCCCTAGCTCACTTCCGAAGCCCTTCGTGCCTCGGTTCTCGGCTCCTCGCCCCTTCCTCACGCCCCCTGCCTCGGAGCGTTTCCCTTCTCCAACCTCCACCCCCGCACCGCCTGACTCCGAGGGGCGGGAGCGCACTGGGCTGCGCTCCGGTGGGGGCGCCGTGCCAGCCTCGCGTAGCAGCGCTGACGCCGCCGCCGCCGCCCTCCGCAGCCCCGCTTGCGCCCGGCGGCAGCTCCGCAGTGCACTCGCCGCTGCCGCCGCCGCCGCCGCCGCCGCCTCCCGGCCGGTCCCGCAGCTTAGCCTGCCGCGTCCGGCCCGGAGCGACCCTCGGACGCCAGCCGCGAGGGTCATGAGCCAGGACACCCCGGAGCGCCGCGCGGAGAGCGAGCGGAGGTAGCGGGCTCGCGCCCCTGGCCCTCGCTGTCTGGACGAGCGTCTACTGCGTCCCTAGCCCCTTCTTGTCCTCTCCTCTGGGCCCCGTCGCCACCATGGCCACCCTGCTCCGCAGCAAGCTGTCCAATGTGGCCACGTCCGTGTCCAACAAGTCCCAGGCCAAGGTGAGCGGCATGTTTGCCAGGATGGGGTTTCAGGCAGCCACGGACGAGGAGGCGGTGGGCTTCGCGCACTGCGACGACCTCGACTTTGAGCACCGCCAGGGCCTGCAGATGGACATCCTGAAGGCGGAGGGCGAGCCCTGCGGGGACGAGGGCGCCGAGCCGCCCGTCGAGGGCGACATCCATTACCAACGCGGCGGCGGCGCTCCGCTGCCGCCCTCGGGCTCTAAGGACCAGGCCGTGGGGGCTGGGGGCGAGTTCGGGGGCCACGACAAGCCCAAGATCACGGCGTGGGAAGCGGGCTGGAACGTGACCAACGCCATTCAGGTGAGCGCGGGATTCCCCGCTCTGCGTATCCCCACCCCCACCCCAGCTCCGAGTGCCAGGCTGCGATCCCACATAAATCTCGGCTTCGATGCCCCCCGGAGCACCCAAGGATCCGTTTTCCCTTCCTCAATTCCTCCCAGCGGGGCGTGGGGATCTGTGTCCCCAGATGGTGTCTCCCACCCAGATTCGAATGCCCTCCTGCTGCCCCAGCTGCTGGACCGCTTGGCTTTGGCTCTGTGGGAGACATTAGTCCAGAAACCCTGCAAAAGCTAGGGGTGGGGAGGGGGACGGAGAGAGGTGCGGGAGAAAGAAAATCAGGATTGGAGGGAGCAGTGTTGTCTTGGACTCCGGGATGGAGTCACAGCTGCATTTTTGGGAGGAAAAGAAAAGGAGATATAGCTGAGCAGGGAGTCTTTCTCCACTCCCCCCCACACACACATATAAAGCACGCACAGGGTACAGAGGCAGGCGCACATGCCCACAGCACACTTCCGCATCAACAAACGTGTACAGGACATGCATCTATTTATAGATCACAGGACTGTCCCCAAATACACTGTATACAGCTCTACACTCTCCCCACTGCCAAGTACATACCTTTACATAGCAATCGCACACGTATTCGTTTGAACAGAACGCATGCACACGCAGACACACATCTTGCAGACAGCACTCAGTCGGCTCTCTTAGGTGTAGCCCTGTTGGAGGCTACAGTTGTGTACACACGACGTACACTTGTGCTCACGCGAACACCTATGGTCCCTGGTACTCCACACTGCGTAGCTGCGCACAGACAAGCGCCTTTCCTCTGAAATCCCGGCTGCACCGTAGAGGCTGTCAGCGCCTCCACGTGACCCTAGGGAAATGGCTTTAAACAGCCCCTGGTCTTTCAGCCAAATCTTTCCCCACTCCATCGCCCCACCCCACCCCTCTCTCAGCCCTATTTCCCACCAGGAGGCGCCAAACTGTGCAGAAGAGCTAGGAGTCCTCACAACGACCCTGGGAGCTAGCAGAGGCTGGCAAAGTCGCAGCTTCAAGGGCAGAAAAGGCCTCGTCTCCCGGCCCCTCCGGGGTCTGTGGCTTGGCCCCACGGCATCCCAGGAGCACAGGATCGTTGAGGTGCAGAATACAGGTTTCCCCTGAGTGGAGCAGGATGTAGGTTTCCTTAGGTGGGGTTACTCCAGGTCATCAACTCTGGGGTCTCCTAGATGGCCTAACTCGAGGACTTTCCCACTCCAAGGCAGGACAAGACAGCCTAGACAAACTAGGGACTAGGTGAGAGTCCGAGCCCTCTTTCATTGTCACCTGCGCCTTCTCCCAGGGCATCTTTCAAGTCCCTGTCAGTGGTACAGGAGAGAGGCCAGGACAGCTGGCTCGAGGCTCACAGGCCTCCGGGACCTAGATTTCGTTAGCTCTTCTTCCCCATGTGGCTTCTACACCGTATTCCCACAGCCTGTCCCTCCCGACCCCACAGCTTCTGGTTCTAGACCAGGATTAGATTTGGCTTTCCCGAAGAGCTTGCAGGCTTACCGGGTAGGAAGTCTCCCTATCCCGCTCACTTCTCCTGCTCCCACCTCTCCCAGCACACCTTCCAAGAGTAGTCCTAAGACTCCCTCTTTCCAACCCTGCCTTCTTCCTCTCCGTGCCCATTTCCCTAAGGCCTTCACCTCCCCACAGCACCATCACTTTGCCTCTGTGCTTGCTTTCCTGTGCTTTCAGCCCCTCTTCTTCTCCACCCTATCTCCTTTCCCTCCCACGGCCACCTTTAACGTTTCCTCCTCCTCGGGTTTGGCCCTAGACACCTGGGTGTCCCTCCTTTGCGAGCACTCCATTCCAGCCTCACCTTAAAACCTGTGCCCACTCTTCCCAGGGGCTCAGGCCCAGCTGTCTACCTTT